>QLOD02000024.1:11389318-11403148 GCA_003260245.2 Sideroxylon spinosum | reverse complement strand
TACCAAAGTTCATTTGGGCTCTTGCTTCGTTTTATGTACTTTGAAACTTTCTTTCTTTAAAGTTCAGTAAATGCGGTATGATTATTGGACATTTTAAACAGAAAAATGAGAGGATACCAATCCAATTTAACCCTTAGTAATGGGAAAGTCCATGGTGTAGATACAGGAATTAAATTCTTGACATTGTGTTTTTCTTCTTTTATTTCTTGAATAATGCTATTTTTCGAAACTAAAATAACGTGGCAAAGTTGTAATCTAATCAATTTAAATAAAAAAACTCATGAAATTGTCTCTAACTACAGGAATTTCATTACCAAATCATTATGATTACATTTTCTGCTAGTATTTACTAGTACAATAGTATTTTTATTTTTTTATTAGGTAAATTACATTGATTTCCCTAAAAAATTACTAGTACAATATTTTTACATGAAATAATTAATCAAAATTTTATTACACACAATGTAAAGAATTAAATTGTGTATAATTTATAGCATTTTATATTAGAAATTTTTGATTATTTCATACAAAATTTATCTGATATTAACGAGATATTATGCACTTTTTAAAGGGTGGTTAGTCGCATTGGGGCTAGAAATGGAAGAAGCAATGTCAATTGTTATCAAGGAAAGAGAAAGGATATTCCACATAAAACATAAAGATGAGAGAAGAGAGGTTTGATAACTTAGAGCTATTAGAAAATTTGTAATAAAACTAAAATATCAGGTATATTTTGGTCTTTTACTGAAAAAATCTTGGGGGGGGGGGGAGTACTCATATATCCACCCCGAATTCTATCGTACCAAGCATATATCACTTCCATCTTCAAGCTCATTCTCAATGCATACAAAATATTCCCACTACTAACTAAATGTACACTAAAGTTATGTTTGAATGAAGGATTTGTCAACTAAAAAGAAAGTACAAGGGTTTAAAATTTTTGTTATTGTTGGGTTTGTAATGGAAAATAGAATAAATTAGGTCTGGAATTTGAGAAATTAATAAAATTAATTTATTGATAAATGCTTTCATTTACTTATTCAAATGTAAACATGCATTTGGAAATTTTTATATTTTTTTCCTCTTTTTCTAACAAATTTTCTTTACATTTTTCATATCATTTTCTTTTTCTCAATAAATCCTAACTCCAAACATGTTTTAAAATTTTCAACCACAAATACTAGACCTTTGAACGAGGTGGGTTTGATCTAGATCTATCAGATATAGGCTCGATCCAAATTTAATAATAATAGATTTGAACTAGATCAAAAAGTATTTAGGTTTGATCCTACAAGATTCAAATTCGACTCATATACCCAGATATGAGTCGTTTTAAAAAATAATTTTTTAAATCATCATTTTATAAAAAAAAATATATATATTTTATTTAATATATATAAAAAATAAAAATATATTTTATTCATTTGTACGTAATCATTAATGTTATTCATTAGTACAAATCATCTTTATACGTATAATTTGGTTTTCATTAATTATTCACCTTCAATTTCTAATAGAAAAAAGCTGAAACATTACAAATAAAGGTACGTTGAGAAAATTGAAGTAAGTAACCAAAACTTGCTATATATATATTATCTTTAAAAATAAATTCTTTAACAATATAGTAATGTAAATAAAATTTTCTTTTAATTAGTATATTTTGAAAAATTATGTATTTGGAGTAAAAATAAAAAATTGAAATTAAAGATCAAAGTAAATAGCAAAACTTCTCAAATATTTAATATGCAAATCTTTTACGGTTTCATTTATATATTTATATCAGAGTTAAATAGTCAAAATAATTGATTTTATTTTACCTGAATTTTTTGATTTTTAAATATTTTTAAAATTTTTATTTTTAGAAATAATGAGGTTAACAAATTGCTTCGAATCTAGATTCAATCCAGATTAATTTTTGGGTGACGAATTGAATCGGTCAAATCTGGTCTATTATTATTGGATCCGGTTCGAGTCGAATATCGACCAAATCGATCTATTGATAGGTCCAACAAATCGATTTGGTCGATATAGTTTGGACCACTTTAGGTTTGAGCTACGATGAATTGATCTCTTCTTAGGGTATGTAGGCAACTTGAGTCTGGGCACCTGCTCACATAAATCTTCATTACGTTTCATCTCATTTTATCATATCAACTAACCTTGTAAGCCCATTGTTCGTTCCCAGCAAAAGCCAAATCACATGTGGAATTTTAGTAGAAGATTAGTCTTTAAACTTGCATTTAGTGTCTATCCAGATATAGAACTTCCTAGGAAACATTGTTGCCAATTGGGCAAACATATCATTACACTTACACACACAAACAATGATTCGGTTAATTCTCCACAGAGATAGGTAGGCAACTCGATCAGCTATAACCATTTAATATCTTGTACATCATGTTCATTTGAAGTTTGTTTTGTAATGATATTGGTAAATTGCATATTATTTCGTGATTTTACAATTATGAAGAATGGAAAGAGATTTTAGATACCCAAGGTATTTAGGTGTATTGATTTTTGAGAGTAACCGAATCGCCAAATTTAGTGTTTTTGATTATACGAATAAATTTGGAGTCACCTAAAGGACCATATTATTATATCTTTCCAAAATATAAAAAATAATATTTTTAAAAGGTAAATTAAATCTAGGTTTTTTTGATACACATATTTTGAAAGTAAAAAAATAATGATAATGAATATAGGGGTTGTTTGGAGTAATTTTTTAGCGTTTGAAGTGCAACTAACAAACTTGAAGAATGTGGAGATAAATAGTGAAAATCCGTTTGAATAAATTCTAGCAAGGGAAATCCGCGTAAACATTCCGTTCGAATGGATTCTGATAGAGACTTTTTGGTGTTTATGTAAATTTTTTTGGAGATTTATAAGGATTTTGTTGGGATTGTAGGGTTATAGAGATTTAAATAGATTTATAGATAATTGAGAGATTTTATAAAAATTTACGTAGTTTAAGGTGAAAATTTTTTTGCCGAGATTTGTAGTTATATATAGAGTTTTGTAAAAAGTTTTGTTAAGTTTTTGAACTCTAAAAGACCCTCATAATTTTTTTTGATAAATTTAAAATAAATGTATTAGAAAGTTTTACAGGTTTTTAATAGTTTTCAAAGATTTTTTTCACATTTTTAGTGTACCAAACAGGCCCATGGTAGAGTAGTCTAGATAAGTTAAACCCGTAATTAAGAGTCACATGGATGATTCATAGCGTTCAATTAATCATGCAACCCATCATGTTGTGTTCCATAATTGCCCTTGTACCAAGTTTTCTTCCAACAACTAATGTCCAATATCTATCCCTATGTATAAAGCGTGAAGGTCTAAAGATTGGGCTCCCTGCAATTTTTCTTTTGTAATTTTTTTTTGCTATTTTTGATATTAGTCATTGATCTTGATTAAGGGTCCCATTTGTGGGTACATTTTAGTCTTTAAACTAGATTAATGGCTGAGATCAAAATAGCAAAAAAATTATAGAAGAAAAATTATAGGGGCCCTAATCTCTTGAATAGTGGTTTTCGTTCTAAGATGAATAGTGATTTTGTCCTTTCAAATGTCCATTATCTACTATTTTTTCTTATTTTATTGCTTCCTCTACTTTGGGAGTCTAATGTAAATATATTCTGATTCTATGCTTTGATTTTAGGTTGTGATTTTGTCTTCTCAAATATCTATTATGTGTTTTTTTTTTGTCTATTCTATTATTTAAATAAATCTTGATTGAAACCCACAATGATTTGGCATAAATATGTATATGTATATGTATCACATTTTGTTTTTTTTCCACAATAATATTTTTGTCACGCCCTGAAATACATAACTAAGGGACAAGGGGACTAAATCCACAAATAACCACAAATCATCATGCATCAAACACTAATCAGAGCAAAGCAATAAATAAATTGATATTCAACGTCAGGTTTAATAACTGACAAGAAAGGGCTACAAAACTACATGCCACAAACCGGGCCCAAACTAACATCCAAACTACCTTCAACACACATAAAATGAGCCCAAAATAGAAAAAGACCAGCTATTCTATCTCACAAGTCCATCATGAGCATCTTCTCTTGCAAGATTTGCTGTAAGAGAGTGAGTATTAAATCACGTATGCTTAGTATAAAGCATATAAGAGTATAATTCTTAATCATACAAGGCAAACAATACTTATTCAGCAATAATTAAGTAAATATTTCAACCACATCACAATAATATCATCATGTCCATATTTATCATACCGTTTTAAATTAAACAGGGACTTAACTATGAATCCGCAGTCTTATGCTAAATAATAACCATCATCTCAATCACAATACACATTACAATATCATATTATGGGCTAGGTACTTTGCAAGATTAGTCTATGGCTACAGAACTAGACCCAAATTATCCAAATAGCCTTGGTTCTGCAGTCCCAATCTATCGATAGCCTAGGTCTCATAGTCTTGGTCTATCAAATCAAATTCCTAGATCTCAATCGTGGGGTACAAATGGTTCTAAAGTCCTAAGTGTGCATATAACCCTAGTTCTTCAATCCTAGCCTATCAATGATAGGCCTGGTCCCTCAGTCCTAGTCTATCGATAGCTCTGGTCTCATAATCCCAGTCTATCAAATCTTATCTCAATAGGCTAAATATACAGTAATGCAAGCTATATATACATTTCGTAGGTTTCTAGTCTACGGGCTGTGCTAAACCACCATGTGCAATTTTCGAGGTTTTAAATCCTTGAACTCTAGACCCACTCTTTCTAGTAACTTTGACAACCCCAGTTATAAAAAATCAAATTCTCTTATAATCATCATAGCATACACAGGATAAATCCCTAAATTAGGTTCTTTGTGCTCTTCCCTTTACTTTATAAATTTATGAAGTGTAAATGTATTCCGGACCTAAGTTTCATGTTGCCCCTTCATAAATACTATTCTCATTTTTATAAGAGACTCATTCATATGTCTAGTTTAACACATAAAAACTTTCAAAAATTAAGTCGCTTTTTATATATACATTTTATACCAAAAATTAGACGAGATTAGTAGAGCAATGTAAACCATATAGTCAATTTTCACTATTTTTATTAAATCAATTTTTGCTTTAGAAATTATTAACATTTTATTGTAGACTCCTTTAATGTCTAGTTTCATATGTAAAGTCTTCAAAAATTATTTCATCCTCTATGTATATTGTTTATACTGAAAACAAATTGGTGCCAATGCATCAATTTAAACCAAACAGTCCACTTTCATAATTTTTATAAAATTCAATGTAACTCAAAAGAATTATAAATTTTTTTTTGGATAATCCTTTAAATTTTTAGTTGCATAAAAACAAAATTCAACTTCTAAGTTGGATTTATATATATATATATATATAAAAAAGTATACTTGCTCTAGTGTAGAAATTTCTAGAATTTCATATAACAAAAAAAAGAAAAAGAAAAAAAGATCATTACATGAATCAATTCCACCAACTCAAGTATATATTCAAATAAGCATACATATTCAAAATAATAATAACATGACTCACATAACCAATTCTCATACCATCGAACAATATGATTTGATAGCAAAATCAAGAAAGAAAACCTCATACTCTATTCTCATCTATCTTATTACACACAGAAGATCAATGTGTATTGCTCAAATATACCAACTTAAGTTGATCTTTTCTCTGCGAAAAAAACCTTCGGCAATCCACCTCTAGGCTATTCTTGGATTCAACATAAACACACTTTGGCTATTGCAAGAAGTAAATATTTCTTCTTCTTCTTCTTCTTCTTTTTTGCACAAATTAGTCAAACTCTAAGTTGCTTTGAGTATATATATAACTCTCTCTTTTTTAACAATTCAGTTTTTTTTTTTTTTGGCTAGGGAAAAAGATAGGGGTTATATATGTAGGAAGAAATTTATATAAGCTTTGCAAAAAAGCTTCCCTTACAATCCTTATCTCTTGCCTTCCCCAAACACCCATAAAATCTACTGCCTAACTCCACTAATAGGTTTCACCTCTTCCTTCCACCAACCACAACACACCTACACCTTCCCATTCCACCAATAGAATTTACCCCCTCACTTGACTAATAGAAATCCACTTTACTCTCGACCAATCAAAATACTCTCAGTACAAACATATATACATATACACATGCATAATCATAGATATGTACATAAATAAATCTTATTAAGCTAGCACAACATTTAAATAATACAACATATAAATAAAATAAAGTGATAAAATCTAAATTCTTAATACAATAAATTTAAAATATTTTTTCAAAAATTTTGCATTCTTGCAATTTTAATAAATTACATTTATTTATTTCACATTAAATTAGAGAATGAAGGACATTTTTAGGTAAAATTTTATTTATGGTTTATGACTAGCATAAAAAAAAAATTCAAATTCAACTATTTGAATTTATGACACTACTCTTTTTTTTTTCTTTTTTCTTAATTGCTTAATTTATGTATCTTTTAAATTAATAAAATTTAGATGAAATGTAATTAAACTATAAGAGTACTAATTTAGATTAATATCCTTGATTCTTTTTTCAAAAATGTAACTAAATTTTGTCTACAAACTAACTCAAATACTTTGAATTCATTTTTTTTTTTTTGATAATGTTGTAGTGATAATTTAATATGAGATTTTCATTAATTTTAAAATTTATTAAATTGTAGGTGTAATAATTTTAATATAAATTTTTATTATAAAATATAATTTTCAAATATATTTACGTTTCATTTGTATTTATGAAATTTTAAATAATGAACTTAAAACCTTTCATGTATATTAATATAAATTAATATATTTTATAATTAATCAGAATTTATGTAAGATTTATTGATTTAAAAATACATAAATTAAATATTACAATCTAGTAAAAAGAAAACAAGAAAAAAGAATACTGTCATAAATGAATATTGTAATAAATGAGATGAACAAAGTTAAAGAGTAATGTTAGCATTGCATGAGACTTAAGATATTCAAACCTCTCTTTTCAATTGATAAGATTTACCTTCTTTGACCTGAATTTTGAAACCACATTCAGCTTCCTTATTCGGCCCAAATTATCCTACTAAATGGATATCCTAAACGTTATTTAGGTGATGATAATACCTGAGCAAGGAATGTTAATGTTAGAGCACATTTAATGTCATTTTTAGGTGTTCACAATTTTATACGTAGTAAATATTGAATCTAGAAATATTTAATGCACTTTTTATAGTTTGACACTTTTGCCCTTATTTATTTAATAGGGAATCTAACGAGATATTTACTATCTCTACAATATATGGTATTTATTTTTGGCCATTCTTGTGTTATTGGCAGTGAACATCCCAGAAGACAGAGCCAATAACCTTGTGCACGAGAACAGCAGCTTTTGTTCAGTTTTGTGCTGGTTGTTTTGCAGGGACCTCTAAGATCCTTCAAGGAAAATCAATATCCAGAACGAGCTATGAAAGAAAATATGGTGAAAGAATTTGGAATCACAGTCCATCAGGTTAGCAAATGGTTTGAAAATGTGCCGGTGGAGTTTTCGCCATACATCACATGCGGAATCAAGTATTGTTGGAAGTGTCCGACAAAAGGGCACTCGACCACAAACAAATCTGTCAGAGCCTGGACCAAAGATGATGGCTGAAGTTGCATGCAATGGATTTAAAAACACGGAACCAAGCAACATGATTACTATGTGTCCAAAAGCAGTAGTTCATTGATTGAAGGATATGGCAGGCAGGGATCTACAACCCCAAGAAGTGCAGAGAAAAATGGGAGTCGGATCATCAAGCATCAGGTCAGAATTATTCTAGCATCGAGGGATCAGTGCAGAAACCAAGCGCCTTAGTGGATTTACAAAAAGGTCCAGCATTGCAAAAAAAGGGGGCACACCTAAATGAAGCAGCAAATCCACAACTTGACTACTAAAATCATGTACTGCTTTGAGATTATTGTCTTGAATGGTTTTCCTACCTCAGAGGTGATTTTAAAGAAGTACTTGTATTGCTCTTTCTGGTGAGTACTTAGATCTTCTTCTTCTCACATGGGTGCGTAACAATTTTTTCATCCAAGTAGACTCCCACGGATTGAGAAACTCTTGTTTATGATCTCTCTGTCCCCTACTAACGTCGGGGTGATATTTCTCACTGAGAAATGTTCCCCTAATGCTACAAATTTTCCAGAACCTGGTCGTGTTTGTCCCAACTGATTCTGCGGAGGAAGGAGAGTTATAATTGCATGCAATGGTTTTCCAAATTTAAGTGAAGTGAAAAAATTCTCCCTTTGGCTTCTATTTTTTCTTTTCCTTTTTCCTTTTTTTTGGGTTCTGGTGTTGGGTCCAAATTTTGTCAGGCGGAGTAGCTTCTTATTGCCATGATAGAGGTTAGAACGTAGGAGCAGGAGGACAGTGGTTGACAACAACTGTGCGTCTAGGTACACCTTTAAGAGGGTGCGAACCAACGTTATTGATTCAGAGTCTTGTGTATAGTTTGAAAATCATATCAATTTTGAAGATATGATCAAGCATGATTTGTTATCCTTTCGAGTCAAGTATTATTATTATTATTATTATTATTATTATTATTATTATTATTATTAATAAACCAACTGGTAGAACAACACTTGATGGGGCCTAAAAATCACTTAATTACCATCAGACTTGACCACCAAAACTAACTTAGAGGTTGATCACATAATAGAAATAATTGGTGAAGAATCTGCTATAACACTAAATAAAATTGTAATTCATTATTTATATCATTGTAGTCCATTGTATCAATCTGCACAATTTTCCTCAGCTCTAGCACTTTCAGCTAGATAACAAAATAGAAAGGAACAATCAAATATATACCAATACCAGAAAGTAAGATTTCAGTCAATGCGACTATTAAGTCTAGACTAATGCCAAGCAACCGTGACAAAGATGCACCTCTCAAAAAAACATATATGTATATATAAATAAAAAAAATTAATAATATTTTTTAGTTTGTCATTAGAAGGACTTATGTACGGATAAATTCCAAAGTTACTAAATACGGACACTTGACCATTTGATAATTAAAAATCATCAATCTCACCATTAAAGGTATACTGATCGATTCTTCCAATATTGTGTCAGCATTGAGACACCTTAAAAAATGATTCAGATTGATCCAATCATTTCAACTTTCTCAAATATGTACAAATTAAAGATTTAGAGTTCAATTACATAATCAAGCTAAATATTACATTACATCTCAAAAATTACGATTTACAAGTTCTGAACGGTGATTAGGTAATCCAAAAACTTATATTAACGATTGACGGTAAAAGAAGTTTAGAATCATTAGAACACCTATTTAAACCCCAATCATCAATCAAATATAGTAGGTAGCGATAGGAAAAATTAGGCTGAATTTTAATTAGTTTGTCGACTTTTTCATTAATTTTTTTGTTGGCATAAGAGACATGAAGTTAGCCCATCTAACAGTACACTAATGTTAAGGAAACTTAAAGTAGAATTTAAAACTAAAGGTGGAGAATATCTATATCTATATCTCTAATATTATAAAAAGTCTAGATCCATGAAAAACTTTTATTGGACACTTTTATCTCTCTCTTTTCAAGCAAATTCATTTGTATCCCTTTGCCAAAACTCATACCTCCTCCTATTGATTCTCTAATCAATAATAAGACCTCCCATATTTGTAACTATCAGATTGCTGATTGCTACACAAGAAAAACTCATAACTCCTGTTAAATTCATAATCAAGGTATATTTTCTATCTTTTTGGCTTGTTATGCTTTGATTTATTTATTTATTTTTTTTTATCAGCAGTTGTAGTTCTACATCTCTTCACGTTCCTATTTCTTCATCACTCCACAACTAGTTAAGGTATTGTATATAATCTATATATAATTTTCTTTTTCTTGAATGATCAAATCACCAAATTGATCTCCTTATAATGTTATCCATCGATCCGTTCTTTTTCATTTTTTTTTTTTTGATTGAAAGCTATGGATTGTTCTTACCTTCTTAATTTATGTTTTCATTTTTCTGTTTTACATGTTTTTGTGCTTCTTTTCAAGCAAATCCATCTATATCCCTTTCCCAAAACTATTGAGTTCCCTAATCAATGGTGAAACCTCCCGCATTCGTAACTGTTAGATTGCTGCACAAGAAAAACTTACAACTATTTAAATTCCTAATCAAGGTATATTTTCCATCTTCTTAGCATGCTATACCTTGATTTGGTTTTTTTTTTTTTTTTCTTTATTATTATCATCATCAGTTGTAGTTTTACTTCTCTTCACGTCTCTTTCTTTGTCATTCTACATCTAGCTAAGGTATTGTATGCAATCTATATATAACTTTTTCTTTCTTAAATGTTCAAATCATCAAATTGATCTCCTTGTAATTTTATCCATCAATCCGTTCTTTTTCTCTTATTGAAAACTATGGATTGTTCTTACATCTTAATTTTTGTTTTCATTTTTCTATTTTACATGTTTTTGTGCTTCCTTTTGAGCAAATCCATCTATATCCCTTTCCCAAAACTCACACCTCCTCCCATTGAATTCCTAATCAATGGTGAGACCTCCCATATTCGTAACTGTCAGATTACTGCGATTACTGCACACGAAAAACTCACAAGTACTTAAATTTCTATTCAAGGTATATTTTCCATCTTCTCGGCATGTTATGCTTTGATTTGGTTTTATTATTATTATCATTATCATCATCATCGGTTATATTTTACTTCTCTTCACGTCTCTCTTTCTTCATCATTCCACATCTAGCGAAGGTATTGTATGCCATTTGTATATAGCTTTCTCTTTTTTAAATGCTCAGATCACCAAATTGATCTCCTTGTAATTTTATTCATCAATATGTTCTTCTTTTTTTGGTTGAAAATTATGGATTGTTCTTACATCTTAATTTTTGTTTTTATTCTGTTATTTTACATGTTTTCGTGCTATCTTATTTGATGATTTAATTGTTTTGAAGTGAAATGTGAATTGATTGTCTCTTCCGAGAATTGGTTCTCTTCTAAATGATTTGTCTTCACCTGTTATTTGAACAAATATCGAGTTGATCATTTGCGAATTCGTAAATCAAACCAAACCAAACCAAACTAAACCTTTTCCCACTAGGTAGGGTCGGCTATATAGATTTGACGACGCCAATCAAATCTGTTTTGGACCATGTCTTCCGTTAAAATCATTTGCGAATTCGTAACAAAAAAAATGAAATAAGAAGAGAATAAAAACAAAAAGCATGTTTGGTAATGCGACTTTTAATAATAATTAATTTTATAAATTTTTTATAAAATTAATTTAATTTAAAGAAAAATATTTAAATTAATTGATTCAATGTTATAACATACTTATGTTTAGTAATAGTTATTTCAATAAGTTACATCAATAATAACATGGTTTAATAATTTATTAATATATATTAAAATTAATTTAATTTAATAAAATATTTTAATAAAATAAAATATTTTGATAAAAATTATTATTAATACTAGCTGTACTAAAATAAATTATTTTACTAATAAAATTTTATTTTGATTATATTTTATTTTATTTTAATAGAATAAATATTTTAATATGTAATTCTTGCGTATTAAAAGTAATTTTAGTTCTAAGATAAATAATTTTAATCGTAGATTTGATTTTTAATTTTAATAAATTGCATCATTATAATATATTATTTAATAAAATATAAAAAAAGTTACATTTTATAACTTTTATGCAAAATTACAAAAAAAAAGTTTAATTGCCAAAAGAGGTACTTTTTACCCAAAGCTGTTTTTTGGCAACATACCATATACAAGTCGATGATGTTAAATACTGCTAATTGTTGAATCAAAATATGTTATTAATTATTAATTATTTAGTGATTTAAAAGAAAGGAGTCATCAATTGACTCCTTGCCGTTACAATTGAAGTGCAATTAACGATATTTTTAATTAAAAAATATTTTAATTACCAAGCATGAAATTAAATATAAACAATTTGGGCGAAAGAGTATTTTTAATTTTTAAATTTTTCATTGTTCTTAAAAAATTTATTTAATTAGGAACTACACTTAATCTAATTCTATTTTATAAAAGGATAATTCATTTTATGTAAATTGAAATTTTTATCTATTTAAAATTTTTATCGTTATCCCTTTCATGATCTATATTGATTATTTTGTTAATTTTTAAATTGTTATTATATCAACATGAAATATTAAGATTCAATTTAAATAAAAATTAAATACCAAGTGATAATTTTATGATATTATTAAAAATATAATTTCACTAAATATAATTTTATGAATTTTTTTTTAAATTTTAGTTATACATTTTAGAAAGGTAGAATGCATTATTTTAAAATATATTTTGTTAAATACAATTTTATAAATTTAAAAATATAAATACATATTCATAATTTTATAATATTAAACATATATATGTTTTTAATCCAAATCTATTTAAATCTATTATAAATTTCTATCTAATTTTTTATTTATTCGAAGTATAATTTATCATAATATTTATTAAAATACAAATATAATGTTCTCAAATGAAAAATATAAATTTTTATTTGACAGCATACGTTTTTAAAGTTATAATTTTTCAATTTTTATATTTTTATTTTTATAATAATTAAATTATTTTGTTATATAAATTTAGAATTATAATTCAATTCAAATATTATCATCATTTTATCTCATTCTACTTTGATAATTGAAATCAAATAAAATTAAAACTAATAAATTTTGTTAATAAACAGGAAAATAAAAATGATATAATAAATTAATTTTTAAATTTTTATTATTTTACATACCTAATTTAACATAATATTCAAGTTATTCACATTCTCGATAAATATATGTATGTTATTTTTTACAAAAATTATGTATATCATGAAGCTAGCCTATGAAGGCAGCTAAGAGACAACATCCACTAATTATCTATAAATCAAAATTTAAATTTATTTTCCAGTAGATGAAAATTAAATCTAGTTTGCACTTTCTAGGTTATAGCACACAGCTGGAAAGTATGTTCCCTTAAATGTTATTGGAATAGATAATTAGTTAATTGTTATACGATCATAATGATCTTATATGTATCATTTTCTTTTCAAATAAGTGTTTTTGTGTCATTTTATCCTAAGCTCCCAACTCAAAACCTTCCATCTTCTATGATCAATTGTTATTTACTTTCATTAATTTTTAATTTTACATAATTATAAATATATATACAATATATATATATATGCCAACCTCCACTAATAAACTCATGAGAATATACTTCAATAGATTTTATAAACCAAACAATTAAACTATATAATTTTTAAATGGAAAATATTTACCCAAAAAATAATAAAATATTGATGTAGATCTCAATAGATTTATTATAAAACGAACAATTAAACTATATAATTTTTAAAGAAAATGTTTATCCAAAAAAATAAAATATTAATGCTTTGATAGTTATCTTATTTTATTAGTAAGGAAGCAATTGACTATATAATTTAATTTTTAATTTCTTAGGAAAGAATAAAACTCACTAAATTATGTCACTTTTATAATTAAGATTTAATGAAAAAATTAATTTTTGTGATATATATGCATATTTATGGTACTAAAAAAATAAAATCATTTTTCATAATAGGATCTCTCATCTTTCATAACCCAAATATCCCTTTCTTTTAAACAAGTTATTTTTGTCATTTTGTCCAAAATCTCCAAGATTTTCCATCTTCTATAATCAATTATTAAATACCTTCATTAATTTTTAATTTTATATAATTATAAATATATACACAAGTGTGTGTATATATATAT
>QLOD02000024.1:11369012-11380793 GCA_003260245.2 Sideroxylon spinosum | reverse complement strand
GAAGAAAGATGTGCTGCTTGTGAGAGAATCGAGTGTTAATTATGAAGGCGGAGCTGAAAAGGGAGACGGCGGCGGCGGCGATGACCGTGATAATGGTAATGATGGTGGTGGTGCAAATTTTGGACGGGTTGGAAGTAGAAAAAGTGGAAGTAAAAGGGGTGAAGATGGGTTAAGAAGAAGATGAATTAATTGTCTAATTGTGGGTAATTGTTGAAATATTCCTTTTTTTTTCTTTTTTTCTTTTTTTGGTTTAATTGTTGAAATTGAGTTATAATTTACACGGGTAATTATTTTTATACCTCTTGAAGTGAAGGCCAAAAATAATTAATATTTTGAAATTTCAAAAATAATTTTTCACTTAAAACTAGATTTCTTTTTTTTTTTTAATAACAATATATCTCAAACAATTCATCTCTCTCTCTCTCTCTCTTTTTTTTTTTTTTTTTTGTCCTCAAACTATCAAATGCAGTTATTATATCATCAAATTATCCAATTCCATTATTTCGTTTGAACATTTTTTTTCAAACTAAGGTATCCAGATTAATTTATGCGTACTTCGACTAATTCCTCAGACGCTGAAGGAGTAAATCCAATGTCTTACTAGTTGAGCGAACTCTCAAAATTAGTCCGAATACTAATTTAATTTATCAAAATTAATGAAAAAATTATCATATACAAGTCACGTGACCTTTTTTTACCCTACTCTAAGGTATAATGGTCAATTCACTAAAAAATAACCCAACATCGGTCAAAGCTGGAAAATCGTTCTCTCTCTCGTACACTCGTTCTCTCAAACTCTCCAGTATTACAACCCATTCCAAAATTGATTCAATCCATCAGACCCCCATCGTTCAAAAGAAAACCCAACCTCTTTAGGTGATGGACGACAAGGGAAATAGTATTGAACTCAACAATAAGTTCGGTACTCGTAAGTGTACATGAAATTAGAGTTTTTGAAAATCTACATGCATTTACTAAAATAGTTGTTTGAGTTAGTTTGTTTATGACATGGAAATTTGTGCTCTCATTGATTATTTGAGTGCCAAGCCTATGTGAATTTCTTAATCTACTGTGATCTCAAACCAATTCAAATTTTTGATTTTTTTTTTTTTTTTTTTGTTTTTTGGTTAAATTACCAAAACCCATCTTATTTTTGTCTTAATATGAGTACCATGCATAAGTGTTCATTATGTATGTCATTAGCACTTATACTTGGATAATTGTTATTTTTTTTTATACTCATATATATCATGCATTTAACTTTTACACCCAGTCTTGGTAGTTTAACCTAAAAGTTTTTTGCCTTTGTCCCCCATTTTTTATAATCAAATTTTTTGTTTATAAGTAAAACCACTGTTATTAGTTTCTGTTATCAAAAATAAGGAAAGAAAGAGAAAGCAAACATATGGCACCAAATGGAGAAAATGGATATGAATTTATCATTATATCCTTAGGTGGGATAAAAAGATCACATAACCTGTACATGATAATTTTTTTAATTAATTGATAGAATTTGTGTTAGCACCAAATAAAATAGAATTAGATAATTTGTGAATGTAATAAGAGAATTTGATGGTTTGAGGATGAAATAGAAAAAAAGGATAAATTAAGACTCATTTTCGTTAAAAAAAAAATCTTAAAACTAAAGTGTTAAAAAGGAAAAACTTGTAAATATAGATATTTTCACTCTTTAGTAATTTTTAAAAAGATTATATTTATATCCCTTTGTACGGGGAAGTCTTTCTGCTGTCTTTTGCGGCAAGTATAAACCTTTTTTCTTCCTAAGGTCTAGGGTTTTTTTTTTTTTTTTTGGGAATATTTAATTATTTATTTGTTAATAATGAAACTGGTTACGACAGCGGGGCATTGGATTTGGATGTCACTGGTGAAATCCTGTCCCATTTTCACATTGTTGGTTTGAAAAGTTCGCTCCATGACAAACCCGGCTTTTATTATATATTTTTTATCTTGAAATTCTGCTATGCTTTATGTTGGAGGTGGGGGAGGTTTTGTGACTGCAGAAACGACTTGGGACAATCATCCAAAACGATTTCGTTCCATTTAAGTTTTTATATTTGAATACAAATTGATATATTTAAATATACATTCAAATATGTATTCGAATATAAGGATTTAAGTGGAACAACGACGGTTTGAGGGGAAAAATATCAAAATGACGTTATTTTGGGATAACTACAGCGGTTACAGTCAACTCCGACTATTGTCCCTTTCTTCTTTGGAGAAAAGTCTCATCGGTAGCTCGCAAAATGATCGTTCTTGTTAACTAAGTCCTGGTGTAGGAGAGTGTTGAAACAGCTTCCACCCCAATCGGTGGCACAAGCAGTAAGGAGGACGGTGCCTCCGCTATTAACAAAGAGCCGCACCACACAGAGCCGCACCGCAACCACCTGCTTGACTCTCAACCAATTCCATTTATCGCATCGAAATGTTCTTTATTTGTTATCTTCAAAAAAACTCATGTATAAATAGAATGATCGCGTGATATTTTTGGTGTGGTAGTGAGGAAGAACTCAATTGAGTTCTGTAAAAAAATCTTATAATACAAGATTAATATCAATAAAAAATTGAGTGTCTTCTGTGCTTATTTTGATATATTCTTCAACAAATTTGGTATCAGAGCCACGGTTGAGCTCAATTTGAGTGAAACCATCGAAAACAGAGCAAAACTTTGCTTTCTGCCTAGAAATCGAAGTCCACGAATCTGAATTTTGATCATATGGAGAGGTAGATCTCGTCGAGCCGATCACAGCGATTCAAACATGAGCAAAAACTGAGTCTAGAAGAGCTCATATGGAGTCACTGAAGTTTTTCATAGCGTTCTTGATCGCGAGAATAAGCACTTCATATTATTGCGTCATCTCTCTCAATAGCTTGCCTAGATTAAGTGGCTAAGCACTTAGACTTCTAATCGTTTGGTTGTGGGTTCGAATCTCACATAAAACTGAAAATAAAATTTTTTAATACATCATCATCATCCATGTGGATGTCTAGTCAGCAGTTACCACGTCTAACCAGAAACTGCCAAGTGTCTAGTCAGCTCTTAATTTTTCAAAACCTTTCATTTTAACCCTCTATAAGTACAAAACGACCCCACAGTTCTTAAAAAGCTTTCAATCAAGCCCTTGTTATGGTTTTTTGATATTCTGGATCCAACCATGACCTTAGAATCACCAAATTCCACTCCTAAAATTGTGAAACATCTCTTTTAGGTTATAAAACCCTTTTTTAGTCAACTAAAACAAAACCCAATGGCTTCTACTTTGTGCCAAACTGTATTTGTTTATTCCCCCAATCAAGTTTCAATTTTTGAAAGCACTTACTATGATTATTGGAGCAGTCAAATAAAGATTATTTTCATTTTCAAAGATCTTCGGGAAATTGTAGAAAGCAGCATATGATCTTCCACCAACAGAAACTAAACCTTAATGACGAAAGCATAAATGAAAGCGTACAAAGAGTTCCTCAAACGAGATGCCAATGCACTTTGACTCATTCAACAAAGAGTTGGCAAGACAATCTACCCTCGCATATTTGGTGCAAACAAACCAAACATGATTAGGATATCCTTAAGAATGAATTTTAAAGAAATAAGAAGATCATCTCCATAAAGCTTCAATCCATTTAGAGAGAATTTGACAACATTCAAATGAAAGATCTACTAACTATCAAAGACATTTCTTCTAGAATTTCAACGTTCGTCAATCAAATCAGAAGCTTTGGCGATATCATTCAGGATATCAAAATTGTCCAGAAGGTACTCCAAAGTCTTCCTCCAAAGTTCAACCATGTAGTAGTTTCTTTTGAAGAATCCAAAAACCTATCAACCTATCCAACGCATGAACTTATGAGCTCATTACAAGCTCATGAACAAATGATCACTCGTTCATCCTCATCTTCTATTGATCAGGCATTTCAATCGAAGCTTCAAGTTTTAGATCGAAGACCAGAGCAAAAAAAATGGGGTGGTGCATTCTGAGATCGAGGCAAAAGCAAAGGCAATTAGAGATCTAAAAATTTCAAAAGTAGAAGAGATGAATCTCAGCAGAAGTAAGGTGATGCCAACTCTTGTCGTATCTATCATAAGTCTAATCATGATACAAAAGATTGCTACTTAGAATGCAAGAAATACAAAAATGCAACTCATTCTCAAAAAGATTGTTGGTACCAAGGCAAACAACATAAAGAGGAGGCTAACTTCACTCAGGGGGAAGGAAGTCATCAAGTATTCACTTGCATTAATGCCCAAGCCAATGCCAATAATGTGTGGTCCAATCACATGATAGGCAACCGAGATATTTTTGTAGAACTTGATAAGACAATTATATCACAAGTTCTACTTGGAGATGGAAAGATCTAGAATGTCGAAGGCAAAGGAATCTCGGTTCAATCAAAAGTAGGTAAGAAGTTCATTAATGATGTTCTGTACATTCATTATTTAACTTAGAATCTCCTAAGTGGGAGACAACTCCTACCAAAAAAAAGGTATTCTCTTCTCTTTGATGATGGATAATGCTAGATCCGAGACAAGAAAAACAATTCTATCATTGCCACCATTGAAATGCTTGGGAAATGTTTCCTTTCATTATGCCTCAAGTTGATAAAGTTGCGTTCAAAAGTGAAAGTGTTGATGGTACTCATCTATGGCACTTGAGGTATGGTCATCTGGTCATCTCAATTACAGATGCCTTCAATTTCTCAAACAAAACGACATGGTCATTGGATTTCCATCTATCGGAGGAGATCACAAAATCTATGAAGAACGTATTGTCGAGAAGATGCACAGATTACCATTCCTGAATGGATCATGGAGAGCTAAAACTTCATTGGAGTTAGTCCATGCATACATATGAGGTCCATCAAGAACTCCATCTTTTGGCAACAAAACGTATTTCATTCTCTTTGTTGATGATAATATGAGAATGTTGTGGATCTACTTTCTCACTGAAAAGTATGAAGCCTTCTTAGCATGCTGTCGCAGGCACCCAAAAATTAAACCTTTTTCCCAAAATATATATGCGATAGTGTGAGCAAAGATCAATCGTTCCCACAAAAAGTAATTAGTCAGATTTTTTATTTTTATTTTTAATGAATGTAAAAAGGGGTTTTAAGTATAAAGAAAATAAAATTAACTAAAAAAATAAATTAATGAAAATTATCAGAATTAATTAAGAGACGAACATTCGTCAAAGTCAACATCACCATCGGAATTTAACAACTGATCATTGATGCAATGATAAATCAATCTATACTTTGAATATTCATCGTTGGAATTATTTTCCTATCTCTTCTTAATCCTAGTTAATTATCAACACGCAATCCAATTAACCTTAATTACCAGACAACTCAAGTCAAGTGGCTAGGGTTTAATCTAGTAATAGCTTTAAGAACTAGAGAGATTGATGAATCTAAACAACACAAACACAAGCAGTTGCATTTAATTTAGTCGAATATTCTTCCTAAGATTAATAATTCCTGACGCAGCAAATTATTAACCCTAGTTGTTTCACAAATTAGAAGGATGAAAAAATTACGGATTTGATATCTAATATAGCAATAGACTAAAACGAATAAACAAATTAGTAGGCCTCCTAGTAATTAAAAGAAACAATCATGGAAATATAATCACAGAATAACATTCAACACCCAAAGAATAAACTGAACTAAAAGAAATTAATTAGATCTCACAGTTATAATAATCCCGAGGGTTTTTTATCCTTCAACCAACTAGAAAAGTCTAACCACCCATATTCATGGAAGAATACATGAATACGAAGAGGGGAAGAGATCCCAGAAAGAAGGGGACGTTCCCCTCTTTATTCTCAATATAATTATAAAAATAAAAAATAAAATAAAGTCCTAATACAGCTATGAAATGGTAGTTGTAGCCATAATTTTTGTGCACCAAATTTGGGAACTTCCAAAAATAAATCTTGTAGACCGTGCATTTAGAATTTCGAGCAGATAAAAGGGTCACAGTGCAAGTGCAGTGATTTTAAGCCTGATTTCAGCCTTGATGCTGCAGATTTTCTCGAAACTTAAACTACAAAAGTTGTAGCTCTTTTTCTTGGCTTTCCAGATCATCTTAAATCATCTCAATTGGAGCTTGGATGAGAAAGTTATGCCCATATTACGTAGCAGTGTCAAAACTTTCCAAACTTACCCAATTAGTTTCGTTTTGCACTTTACTCATTCAATTGCATCCTAAATCAAAGTATAAAAATAATGAGTATATTTAGGCATCAAATAAGTATAGACACCCAAAAATAAAACCTTTATCTAGAAATATATATGCGATAGTGCGAGTAAGGATCGTTCTCACGAAGAATAATTAGTCAACTCTTCCATTTTATTTATTTACTTTTTAATGAATGTAGAAAGGGGTTTTTGAGTATGAAGAAAATAAAATTAACTAAAAATAAATAAATTAATGAAAATTATCGGAATTAATCAAGAGACGAACATTAGTCAAAGTCAACATTATCATCAAAATTCAACAATTGATCATTGATGCAAGGATAAATCAATCTATACTTTGAATATTCATTGTTGGAATTATTTTCCTATCTCTCCTTAATCTTAGTTAATTATCAACATGCGATCCAATTAACCCTAATTACCAGACAACTCAAGTCAAGCGGCTAGGGTTTAATCTAATAATAGCTTCAAGAACTAGAGAGATCGATGATTCTAAATAACATGAACACAAGTGGTTGCATTTAATTTAGTCAAATGTTCTTACTAAGATTAGTAATTCCTGACACAGCAAATTATTAACCCTAATTGCTTCACAAATTAGAAGGATGAAAAAATTACGGATTTGATATCTAATCTAACAATATATTGAAACGAATAAACAAGCTAGTAGGCCTTCTATCAATTAAATGAAACAATCATTAAAATATAATCACAGAATAACATCCAATACTCAAAAAATAAACTGAACTAAAAGAAATTAATTAGATCTCACGGTTATAATAATCCTGAGGGTTTCGTATCCTTCGACAACTAGAAAAGCCTAGTCACCCATATCCATGGAAGAATACATGAATACGAAGAGGGGAAAGAGTCCCAGAAAGAAGGGGACATTTCCCTCTTTATTATCAATATATTCCTAAAAGTAAAAAAAAAACCCAATTGGCTAACTAAAGGAAAAATAAAATAAAGTTCTAATATAGCTATGAAAATGGTTGCAGCTGGAATTTTCATGCACCAAATTTGGGGACTTCCAAAAATAAATCATGTAGACCCACACATTCGAATTTCGCACAGCTAAAAACGTCATCAGTGCAGGTGCGGCGACTTCAAGCCTGATTTCAACCTTGATGCAGCCAGATTCTCTCAAAATGTAAACTACAAAAGTTGTAGCTCTTTTTTCTGGCTTTCCAGATCATCTTGAATCATCTCAATTGGAGTTCGGATGAGAAAGTTATGCCCATATTAAGCAGTAGTGTCAAAACTTTTTAAAATTACCCAATTAGCTTCGTTTTGCACTGTACTCCTCCAATTGCATCCTAAATCAAAATATAAAAATAATGAGTATATTTAGGCATCAAATAAGTATGAAAGATGAAATATTAAAGGAGACAAATATGATATTTTATATTCACACACTTCTCAACATTCCTCAACTTCAAAGCCTTAGAGAAAAGACAAAGCGGTTGCAAGATCAAGACCCTTAAAACAGATGGAGGAGGAGAATTTCTTTACACTCCATTCATGGAGTATTGTAAAAAACTAGGTATTCAAGGACAACTCAACATCAGAAGGACCCTACTGCAAAATAGAGTTGCAGAGAGAAAGAACCGTACCATTGTGGAGATGGCAAGAAGCATGTTAATCAGTTAAGGCCTACCAAATAAATTTAGGGCCGAATCTATTAATTCTGCTATCTATACTCTCAATAGATCATCAGAAGACACCATATGAAGCTTGGCAACTTTAAAGTTTTTGGATGTATAGCTTTTTCCTACATCTTTAATCAGAATCAAGACAAGTTCGATGTAAAGCCAGAAAAGTTTATCTTCATTGGCTACAGTGAATAATCCAAAGGCTATTGCCTGTACAATCCAAAAATAGCCAAGCTTGTTATATCTTGAGATGCTATATTTGACGAACTGGCATCATTCAGTTGGAATAAAAGTTCTAACCAAACACCACATTCTTATGAATTTTGGGAGTCTTCAACAAGCTCAGAAAAAAGGGGCGCTCAACAAACTCCACTAGAGTCAAGTGATAACTCCAACAAGATTACCATCTTCATCATCTATAAGTTCATCAAGTTCAGATAGTCCACCTTCATCGCCAAGGAAGACGCATTTAATAACTGAACTATATGAAACTTGTGAAGTTACTTTATTCTCTTATGAACCTCAAAGCTTTGAAGAAGAATGGATAAAGGTTATGGATGAAAAAATAGCCATGATTGAAAAGAATAAAACTTGGGAACTTGTGGACTTATCTAAAGGAAAAGAGGTAATTGGTCTCAAATGGGTTTACAAGACCAAATATAAAGAAGATGGTTCAATACAAAAGCATAAAGTTAAGCTCATAGCAAAAGGGTGTGCACAGCAACTAGGTATCAATTTCAATTAAACTTTTGCACCTATTGCTAGAATGGAAACTGTACGCACAGTTCTTGCTCTAGCCGCACAACTGAGGCTTAAAGTCTATCAATTAGATGTAAAGTCAGCTTTTCTGGATTGAGATCTAGAAGAAGAAGTTTATGTGGAACAACCACAAGGTTATCAGATCAAAGAAAAGCATGATAAAGTGTATAGACTGAAGAAAGCCCTTTATGGGTTAAAGCAAGCACCACGGGCATAGAATAGTAGAATTGACAACTACTTCTCTTTATGTCCAGAACGAAGGTATAGAAGACTTTCTTATTGTTTGTTTATATGTTGATGATCTAATCTATATGGTTACAAACATAAGAATAGTCAAAAACTTTAAAAGTAAAATGATGAAAGAATTTGAGATGACAGACTTGGGTCTAATGAAATGTTTCCTTGGAATTCAAGTAAAGCAGTCTAAGGGAAAGATATTCATCTCTCAATAAAAACACACAGAAGAACTACTAAAGAAGTTTCATATGGACAAATGCAAATCTGTGTCCACTCCTTTAGCTCAGAATGAAAAGCTCTAACAAGAAAATAGTTCAGAAAAGATTGATCCTAAGACTTACAGAAGTCTTATAGACGTATCTCATAAATACAAGGCCAAACATTGTACACTCAGTGAGTACGCTGTCAAGATTCATGAATAAATCAAGCAAGCTCCATTATACTACAGCGAAAAGAATACCGAGATATCTTGAAGGCAAAAAGAAATAAGGAATCCTATACCAGAAAAAAAAAAGACTTCAATCTTGCTAGCTACACCGACAGTGATTGGGTAGGATCCCTAGATGATAGAAAAAGAACATCGGCTTATGTTTTCTGCCTTGGATCAAATATAATCTCATGAAGCTCAAAGAATAAAAAACTATCACAATTTCCTCAGCAGAAGCTGAATATAGCTCAGTAACAGAAGTAGCTTTTGAAGCAATCTGGCTCAGAAGAATTCTTGCTAACCTGCAATAAGAATATCAACAAGCCATATTAATCTACCGTGACAACATGTTAACAATGGCCATGACCAAGAACCCAGTGTTTCATGTAAGATCGAAGCACATAGAACTTCGACACCATTTCATAAGAGACTTGGTCAGCAAAGGTAAAATTATGTTGAAATTTATTAGAACTAAAAAGCAATCAGCTAACGTCTTTACAAAAGTTGTTACAATAGAAAAGTTTGAAAATTTAAGAAGCAGCCAAAGATTATGCAAGAAATCCACCCACTGGGGCGAAGGGGAAGAAATGTTGAAACAGCTTCCACCCAAGCCGGTGACATACGCAGTAGTAGGACGGTTTCTCCATTGTTGACAAAGAAGAGCACCGGAGCCGCACTGCACAGAGCCACATTGCCAAGCTGCACTGCAACCACCCGTTTGACTCTCAATCCATTCTATTTATTGCACCGAAATGTTCTTCGTTTGTATCTTCAAAAAAATCAACTATAAATAGAGTGATTGTGTAATGTTTTTGGTGCGGTAGTGAGGAAAAACTCAACTGAGTTCAGAGAGAGAAGAGAGCTTCTATAAAAAGATCTTGTAACATAAGATTAATATCAATAAAAAATTGAGTATTTTCTATAGTGATTTTGATATACTCTCCAACAGATAGGCATTAAAAGGAGGAGGGAAACTTAACTTTAATATATGAATTGCCTTGAAACACCATCGTTTATTTCAACTTGTGACATTCAAATATGAAAAGATACAATCAGATGTAAGTATCTAAATATTTTTATGATTTGAATACAATTAGTCCTTACTTTAACCTCGCGTTAGTTGAAAGACCACACCTAAGCCCATTGCATTTTTTAAAGGATTTGTCTGAATTATAAGAAAATAACGATATTCTAGGTTTTTTTTTTCCCTTAATGAATAATGCTAACACAACAAGGGTGTGTTTGGTGTGTTAAATTTTTTTTAAAATCTCTACAAACCTTTAAAAATCTTTAAAAGTATTTACTTTTTATCTCACTGTACAAATTACTAAACCATAACTTATCTCACTATCAGTTTAAGCATTCATTTTCAGTTCAACTCTTTTCAAATACCTAATTGAATTGAATTTTTCTTTAGAAAAAAAATTCAAATTGGTTAGGTTTAGTTTTTGATAAATTTTGAAATATCAATTTAATTTATTTAACAATATTTTTTGGTAATTTATTTAATAATATTCGTTATCATATAAAAATGAAACCAAACCAAAATATAAAATTCCAAAAAATAAAAATAAAAATCAAATTAATCAAACGTAATCAAATTGAATCAAAATTTTATATTTTACCTCTGTTTTTCTCACCCTTATATACAACCCAAACCCCCAAAAATCCCAATAATTGATGTCATTTTTTACGAGCACTACTATGGCCAACCAAACAAACATACTTGTCGCCAACCAACCTACATCAGCGTTGCAACCACCAATTTTGCCCAATTTAGAGGTAAAAACAAACCAAGTCCATTCGTTCTAAATTTTAAGTAATTCAAGATCAATTCAAATAATTTATACTAGTTTAAGCTCGAGCTAAACTTAATAAAAAAAATTAAGATTCAAAATCGACTTACAAATAATTCGATTATATAAAACGTCGTTTTAGTATAAAATATAATAAAATATAAAAATATAATAAAATATCTATATTTTTTATTTTCTCAAGTTGACACATAAACTTTCGAACCGAATTTCTCTGGATTAGTGGTTGAATTCGACTCTAAACGAGTTATAAATCAAACTTGATTTGAGTTCGTTTTAATTACCAACCCAACTTGAGTCAAGTTTTTCTAAAATAAATTCAAATATTTTGAGAAAAACTCAATTCTTTTTTCCTACCCCAACCCAACTAGCATCCCCTAAATTTACACAAGCCTAAACTTCCACTAGGTGATGATTTAAATAAAATGAAAAACGGGTCAACATGGTAAACTCAGGCGGCTGGAGACTATTAAAAATTGCCTCTCACCTCATACTGTGATCTCTTCTTCTCCGCTCTCTTACTTCGATCTTCAATCCCTTTTCATTAGTCAATAAACATGTCGAACCATCAAACTACTAATACTCCAACTTCAATTGCTAGTGAACCATCAGATTCCCTCAACGATGTCTCCCGTTACATCCCCATCGTCCAAAATCCCGACGGCTCGATCACGCG
>QLOD02000024.1:11341260-11355496 GCA_003260245.2 Sideroxylon spinosum | reverse complement strand
ATTAAAGATAAATAAATGACTTAGAGCTACTTGATTCGAGTTGGGCTAACTAAGATGATTTTTAGAAATTTGGAAGATTCAATTCATTATCTCCAGTGCATATTCAAGAGCTCATGAATGTCCTCTGGGAGGTGGCTTCCATTCTAGAATAAAACATTGCCTTCAATTACAAGTACCTCAAGAAGATAAAACTCTCTCTCTCTCTCTCTCTCTTTCTTCTCCTTAATTCGAGGAGGGAAAAGGTGAGACAAATCAATACAACAATGATCTGGTTGCTTTATGCACCTAGAGAAATACCAGAAATGTTGACATTGATAGAACTGCCAAGCAGCACATGAGTCCTCCACGGGATAATTTTCTACCTCCTGCATTCCATGTAAAAGTAAATCAGTGAATTTCCATTAAAAGAAAATGTGGTGCTGGGATTCAAGACCGGGTCCCCACTGCAAACTACAGCCACAATTGAGGTGCTTTATCTACGTATTATTTTATATTGTTAGTGTAAAGTTAATTTTATGGCAAATCCAAACAATTAACTAAAATCGGAAATAAAGATAATTTAAAATTAGAGATGGAATCAAGTTTCCTAATCAATTTGACAGAATAGGATCTTTGTTTCATAAGTTGAATAGAAGATTGAGATCTTCCTGAAGTAATGCTGATATGATTGGAAGAATGTTGATTAAATCCTAAAATGAAACAAATATAGAAAATCAAAAAGTCTAAATACACTCCAAAAAGATCGCAGGCAGGGCAACCCTTCAACCTTTTGACAATATATCCCGCAAGAAGGGTGCAGGGAACCTGAAGGTTCAGGCTATGAAGATTCTGAAGATTTTGTGTCCGTTTAGGAAATCTATTTATGTGTTTAAGTCTTAGTCGGTATAGAACTTTGTAAGTTTATATATATGCACCAAAGCTTAATGTACAATAGGAACAGAGGGGCATATTATACAGTCTTAGAGAGAGAGATTTTTACTTTGGGAGCTTAACGATCTTTCTCTTGCCTTTCTTTTTATTCTTTCTTAACTTTCTATGCGAAGCAAGAAGTCCGCTTGTAGGGTGCATCGAGTGAATCGAGCAAGAGTGACGAAAGAATTTATGCAAGTGAATCGTAGTGATTCTGAGTAGAGTCGTGTAATCCGTCATAATGAAATTTGTATTTGATGTTGTTCTCCCTGTAAAAGGGTTTCCTCATTATTCTTTGGTTTTATAATCTTTATATTGTGTGTGATTGCTTGGTTTGAAAATTTCAATTGGTATCAGAGTCGGTCACTTTTCGTTTTTGAGTGAGATCTTAATCCAAATCAATGGATCCACCACGCAAAGGAGGTTCTAGTTTCGGCGGCCATGGTTCGAACTATTTATAATGGAAGGTACGAATGCAAGCTCATCTTTTTTCATTAAATTACAAAGTTTAGACTTTTGTGGTGCAAGGATGAGAAAAACCGACATATGAAGTTAACGGTAAAAAAGAGCCAAAGCTAATACTGATGTGGACGAAATTTGTACATGATAGTTCAGAATGGAATTTCAAGGCTTTGAGTGCCATCTTTGTAGCTGTCTATCTCAATGAGTTCTGCAGAATCTCAAGCTGCACTAGTACAAGAAAAGCCTAGATGATACTACAAGATACTCATGAAGGTAATCTTCAAGTTTAAATTTCCAAGCTTCAAAAACTCACTTCTAAATTTGAAGCCTTGAAGATGAACGAAGATGAGAAGTTTGATGAGTCTTACGTACATTTGAGCCATGTCCTCAATACTTGCCACAATCTCGAAGAGCACATCCCCTAATCCAAAGTAGTACGTAAAATCTTACGATCTCTTCCCCGTACTCTTGATGCTAAAGTCACTGCTATTGAAGAAGTCAGGGAAGTATATTTTATGAAGATTAAGGATCTTATGGGATCACTGCAAACCTATGAGGTAAACATGCTTAAACCTCGAAGAGCCTCTAAAGGTATTGCTCTCAAGACGATGGAAGAAAAAGAATAAGAATCAGATAAAGAGATGGCTCTAATGGCAAAGAAGTTTATCAAATACCTTAAGAGGGAAAAAAAATTCAAAATCCAACAAAGCCAACAAGAAAGAATCCAAGCCTCAATAAAAAGGCAAGAAATTCAAGAAGGCTCACAAAGAAGTTGATCAAAAGAAAAAACAGATCCAGTGCTTCGAATGTCAAGGTTATGGTCATATTGCACAAGCCTGCGGCAACAAGAAAAATAACAAAAAACAAGTCAACGTGATAAATGCTATACTTGACGACAATTTCAACTCTGAGTAGTCCTCTACTTTAACATCTTCTGATAATGAAGGTAATTTCATTACTTTTTTTGCTTTTCACACTTCATCTATAGGAACACCTTCTGGATCTTTGAGCGATGCTGAGTTATCAAATCACGAGGATGATGACTTTGATGATGAATTTAACAATAATCTTCAACAAACATACAATAGTCTCTTTACAGAATGCTATGATCTAAAGAAACAAAGACTAGCACAGCATCAAAGAAATAGTAAGCTGAGGAGCGAAAGAGACACCTTGAAGACGAAGAACAAAAAACTTGTAGATATATTATCTTCTTTTGAATTTGATACAATTTCTCAGTCTCAAAATGCAGCAAAATTTAAAGCAAAGCTTGAAGAGAAGAATAAAAGGATTGAAGAATTGAAGAAAGTATTAGGAGCACTACATGCAAACATCAAGGAATTGGAAGAAAATATAGAGCATGATGATAAGATAATTGAAAATATGAACTCTAGTTCAAATGTGTTTGAAGATATTTGGAGCAAACAGAGGCCACACGGAGACAAATCTGGCTTAGGATACACCGACGAGAAGGCTACACTTGCAACATCAACATCCTCATCAAAAGGTCCAAAGATTCCCACAAAGTCTGCAGTAGCCTCAAAGACCTTCCAAACACATGTAACACTACCAAAGAGGAGTCTTCCAAAGTTTAAACCTCAATAGTTTCATCCTCCCATTGTGAAAGGTACACGATTTGCTAAACCCCAATCCTTTATACCTGTGTGCCACCATTATGGAATCAAAGGTCTATCCGCCCAATTGTCACAAGCACTATGGACTCTCCTTGAATTATGTGAAAAATGTTTCTAAAAATCCAAATCCTAGAGTTTCTGTGACAAATAGGTTTCGATCTTTTTCTAATTTTTCTAAAAATACTTTTAAAAATCCACGTCAATTTCAAAAACCTAAAAATCTAAAATTTTAGAATTTAAACTTTGAAAAATTTTCAAAGAAAAAGAATACAAATTTTAATAAAAATCAAAGACGTGAGAAAAGCATTGTCAAAATCATTTTTTTCTAAAACTAGGGCCATTTGGGTTCCAAAATCTGATTTTTTCACCACACCCTTGGGCGCCCTTCTCTTTAAATCTCTAAGGAAGTATTTGGATATTTGTGCACATCCCTAATTTAAAAATAAAAAAATAAAAAGAGGGATATGAGTTCATTATTTGTTTTGAAGATATTTTATGATTTCTATCTTATTATATACGCGTCAATCATTCAGTCAAATTTATTGTAATAGATTAAAAAATTTGTATTTCCAATTAAATTGAAAAAAAAAGTGTTTTGATGAACTTTGACATAATTTTGATGTGATTCTTTAAACATTTGAGTGATTTTGTAGATATAGTTTGTGAACTTCCCTATCTATTTTTTAAAATTTTATAAATAGATTTAATTTTTTTTGCATAAAATTGGCCCTACAAGAATTTTCCAGAGAGGTTCATAGGGAAGAGTTTGGCTGCTCATGATCCATTTTTTTTTTCTTATATTTTTTTGTTTGCTTTTCAATTCATAACAAAAAAGGGGGGTATAAATAGGATTTTGCTTTTTTTTTTTTTGGATTATGAATGCTTGTGAACTGTTAAACAAGATTGATGGTGAAAGATTTTGAAAACTAATCTTTGATGAATATTAGCAAATTTCTTGTTATCACACATGTGCGATTAATGTTTTTATTTAGTGTTGCAGTTTACAGATCACATATTAGAGATTCAAGCTATCCAATTTTTGTTTTATTATGGAATTGTCAAGGAGAGATTGTAAAGTTAATTTTATGACAAATTCAGACAACTAACTAAAATTGGAAATAAAGATAACCTAAAATTGGAGATAGAATCAAGTTTCCTAGTCAGTTTGAAAGAACAAGATCATATTTTCCTAAGTTGAATAAAAGATTGAGATCTACCTGAAATAATGTTGATATGATTGGAAGAATGTTGATTAAATCCTAAAAGGAAACAAATTATAGAAGATAAAAAAGGGAGTAGGTAGGGCGACCCTTTGACCTTTTGACAGTATACCCCGTATGGAGGGCATGGGGAACTCAAAGGTTCAGGCTATGAAGATTCTGAGAATTCTATTTCCGTTTAGGCAATCTGTTTTTAGGAAATCTATTTATGTATTTGAGTCGTAGTTGAAATAGAACTTTGAAAGTCTATATATATGCACCCAATTTAATGTACAATATGAACAGAGGGTGCATATTATAGAGTCTTAGAGAGAGAGAGAGAGAGAGAGAGAGAGATTTACTTTGAGAGATTAATGAACTTTCTGTTGCCTTTTTTTATTCTTTCTTTACTTTCTGTGCGAAGCAGGAAGTCTACTTATAGGATTTGAGTGAATCATAGTGAGTTTAAGCAGAGTCTTATGAACCATTGATAGTGGAATTTGTATTTGATATTTTTCTCCATATAAAAGGGATTCCTTGTTATTCTCTGGTGTTATTCTCTTTATATTACGTGTGATTGCTTGGTTCGAAAATTTCAGCTAGAATTATGAGGCATCAATTCTCTCTAAGTGGTGACCTGTTATGGTGTTCTCACATCGATTGTAGAAATGGCTAGTGGGCAGCATTAGAATCTAAGTTTACCATTAATATCAGTTTACTAGTTAGTATATTTCAGGATCCAAACTGACTAGAATAGAAGTAACTCAATTTTTTACTTACTTTTCTTCAAAAAGTTCATCATTATGCTCAATTTGTTTAACTAACTTTCCTACATAAAACTGACCATTATGCTATAGATCCAAATGGATTAAAAAATAGGTCAATTCAGCTTCATATGATGTTTGGTTTGATTTTGGGTCTAGAAGTTTGAACCAGAGTGAAATTGATTTAATTGTATATGAATTGACCCAACTTGTGCATAGCAGCGGATCCAAAATTCATAATTGGTGGGCTCAAAATTATATTTTTAAGGTAAATAGAAACAAAAGTAAAAATACAATAGGGACAAAACCTTAATAATAATGGAAAAAATTATAATTCATAAGAAAAAAATAAAATTAATAAAATTTTAGTATATTTTTTTAAATCAGTGAGAGCAATTGCCTCTAGTAAAGTCTTGATAGGAACCCCTGGGGTTGATCCAGATGGCTCGTGGGTATGCTCCCTACAGAGACCTCTTGAGTTCGATTTCAGGGGCCATCCACCATAAGAATTTGTCTTATGACTTAAGTGGTCAGCATGGTTTGTAGGGTGTTGCGTTGGCCCTTGGTTTATCCATTGACTACGCAGTCCGTTGAGGACTGCAATAAATCGGTGGGATTCCAGGTTATCAAAAAAAAAAAAAATTCTTGATAGGCTTTTTTCTTGATAGGTACCTTGATAGGTCACACACCCATGCTCCTAGAAATGCTATAATCTTAACTTTTGTGCACCAGATACTCAAAAAATTTACTCATGTATAGATGTTGTCCACCACAAATGTACAAACCACAGATCTATATGGGTATTAATTGGTTCCATTGCAATAAATTGAACCCAAAGAGAAACAAAACATTTTTATCAAAAGAAATGAGCCAAAGCAATTACAAACTTATCAGCACTAGTAGCAGTGGTTGAAATATTAGAATAGAACTGGAAATCATAACAACTCATCCCATAAAATCTCCCATCCTCTAAGTCCTACAATGTTGCCCTTATAGCTCACCAAAAGAGCATTCAGACAGTTCCCATAATTAGACCTGCTCATATCTCTTCTGCACTAAGCCATCCCATACTTCTGACCACTCTGTCTAACATCTAACACTAATATCGTTAGTCTCTGATTTGAAATCACAAGATTGCTCATGAAGGGAATTCCTTGAGAGACCATGGAAGAATCTTCTAAATCACTACCATTAAAGATGGCAGTTGAACTTTTGTCCCATGTACCGAAAAAATCCTCATCCAAATAGTGTAGAAAACACCATCTAAACCAAACCATCAGATCGTTTCCATTTGGGTAATTGTCCAAGGCTGCTTTAAGGGATTCATCTATGCAATTAGCACAATTTTTAGGGAAAATATCAGCTCTGAATTATATTAGGGCATACATTTTTTTAGTGCTTTCGCCAACTATGGTTGTGTAGAAGCCATTGTGAAGCCCATTTGTCGCAAATGAATTGAAAAGACTGCTACATTTGATCTTAAATGAGTCACTAAATGTTGAATTATCAACCTTAGAACAGGACAATCCCATGACCAAATTAGTATTAGCATAACAAGGAACAAGTGATAAGACTAAAGTTGATACTGCAAAACAGAGGAACTTTCCTTTTAGATGGAATTTATTCATCTCTTCTAGATTTAAGTTCCTTGCAATGGATTAGGATGGAAATGAGGAAAAGGAAACTAATGTGCCCAAGTTTCATGTAGATAAGAAAAAAGGATTAAATTATACGATTTCTGGTTGCTAATTAATTTTCCAAGTCAACTTATTTTTGCTTTAGTTTAAAAGAGGTGAGTTGTTCAAATCGGAATCTAGGTGCACATTTAAGGCTGATGAGATTAATTCTTATATTGACGATGGGAGAGTTTTCTTTTATTGTTGTCCAATATTAAGTTGATCAACAAACATTTCACCAGCAAGCTCTTTTATCCTTTATTTATTAATTGATTATATTAATTTTTAGACTCGAACGACCTTTATGCATTTTTATTTGTGTGCTTTGTGAGGTTTACGGCTTCCAGTAGACTTGCTATATAACTGTTGTTGTGAAAATCCTAGATTACTTTCTGGTAATATCCCTAATGAATAATGGCAAACACGAAGACAAAGAAAAAACACACACAATAGAAGAACACAAGATTTACATGGTTTGGCAATTTGCCTACATCCATGGGCACTAAGAGAAGAAAATCCACTATGTGAAAAAATTCACAATCACACAATCTTTCATCTCACCCAATACCCCAATACACTCCCCAAAGCAATTTTCCGAGTAAACTTTAACTCCCACCTCAAAAGAGGAATTTAACTAGAGTACAAGCTCCATACCCAAAACTTTGATTGGCGTGTCTTTTCCAAAGAAAAAGACCCTTTTATTTATAATCTCATAAGGCCTTTCTACCTTTGTGAGAAAACCAATGTGGAACAGAAGCCACTATATTAACAATCTCCACCTTGGTGACAGCTTATCCCTTAGAAAACTAAACACTGGTAACTTCACTTTAAACACATCTGCTGGGGTCATTTCTCATCTAGAAACTAGAGACACGAATCAAGTTCAAGCAATACTTGAACTTATCTGATGTGAGGGACTTCATCAACATATCTGTAACATTGTCAGAAGTGTAAACTTTCTCTAGCACCAGTTCATCTGAAGACATCAACTCCCATATCTTATGGAACCTCACATCTATGTGCTTGGTTCTAGCATGATACACCCGGTTCTTCGTCAAATGAACGGCATTCTGACTATCATAGTGAAGCTTTGCTGTAGATCCAACTCTTTGATAAGCCTCGCGTTCTATAACATTTCTTTAGCAGCCTTTGCCACTGGCATATATTCTGCTTTAATCGTAAAAAGAGTAATAAGAGACTGAACCATGGACTTTTAACAAATAAGCCTCCAACAAATAAGCTCTCCTACTGAAGTGAAGACATACCTAGTAGTCGACCTCCTGTTATACAAATCTCCTGCATAATCTGCATCCACAAATCCTACTACTAAAGGCTCTTTCTGCTATCTACTGAACATGATACCATACCCCGTGGTATCCCACAAGTATCTAAAGATCCACTTGACTACACTCTAATGCTGTCTCCTTGGATTTGCCATAAATTTACTTACCATGCTAACTACATATGCCAAATTCAATCTGGTACAAACTATCGCATACATAAGGCACCCAACTGCACTGGCATAAGAAACTGACTCTATGTCCCTGATCTCATCTTCAGACTTCAAGCACTGACTTGTAGACAGTCTGAAATGACCCGTCAAAGGTGTGCTCATCGGTTTTGCTTTATCTATGCTAAACTTTTTCAACCCTTCTCCATATAAGCTCCCTCAGATAACCATAATCTCCCCAAGCCTCTATCCTTGTGAATCTCCATTTCAAGAATTTTTTTAGCTGTACCTAAATCATTTATTTTAAATTTCTTGCTCAATAAGGCTTTTAACTTGTTGGCCTCGAGGATAATTTTTGTAAAAATCAACATATCATCCATATACAATAGGAGATATATGAAGGAACCATCATCAACTTGTTTCGTATAAATGCAACAATCATATTGACATTGCCTGTAGCCAATTCTGATCATGAAAGAGTCGAACTTCTTATACCACTACCGTTGAGACTGCTTTAGCCCATAAAGTGACTTTGTTAGCATGCAGACTAACTGCTCATCCCCGGGTTGTGAAACCCCTCTGACTGCTCTGCGTAAAGATTTTTTTCAATGTCACCATAAAGAAATGCCGTCTTTATGTCCATTTGTTCCAATTCCATGTCAAAATGAGCAACTAAGGCCAGCATCACCTTAATAGAAGTATGTCTCACTAGGGAAAAGATCTTATCACAGTCAATCCTCTTTCTTTGTGAGTAACCCTTTGTTACCAAGCGAGTCTTGAATCTTTCACTTTTCTTTTCTGACACAACTTTTTTGCGTTTTTACACCCATTTGCACCCTATCACTTGCTCTCTCTCTGGAAGCTCCACCAACTTCTATGTCTTATTCTTATGCAGAGACTCTATCTCTTCCACTATTGCTTGCATCCATTTGCTTTTCTCGTACCTACTAATAGCCTCCTGAAAGTAATTAGATTCCCACTACTAGTAACAAGTGCATAAGAAACTAAATCTTTAAAGCCATACCTAGTCAGTGGTTTAATAGTAAGCTTGGTCCGCCCTAAAGCTAAACTCTGTTCCTGTTGCTCCCTTGAACTGGAAGCTTACTCTTCTGAACTAGGAACCTCTAAGCTCTAAGTAGAGATGTCCTTAGCCTGACTCTCTATCTCTACCTGGGCCACTTGCTTGTTGAAATCTTTATTTTCTAGCTTTTGCTTCGTTTGTGACTGAGTACTCTTCAACAAGGACTTTTCATCAAATACCACATTCCTGCTAATCATCACCTTGTTTACCTTAGGATCCTATAACTTATACCCCTTACCCCATTTCTCATACTCGAGAAAGATAACTTTCGTGATTTCAGGTCAAGCTTGGATCGCTCATTACTAAAAACATGCATGTATGCGGGATAATCGAAGACTCTCAACCTAGAGTAGTCAACCTTCTTCTCTATCCACACTTCCTCAGTTACCTTCCCTTCTAGTGTTGCCTTGGTGATCTATTAATTAAGAAGCAAGCCATACTCACCGCATCTATCTAAAAGTTCTTTGTAAGCCTAGCATTCAATCTAAGACACCTTGCCTTTTCAGTAATTGTTTGGTTCATTCTTTCCGTCATACCATTCTATTGTGGTATCTTATGTACTACGAAGTGTCTCTTTATTCATTGTTGCTCACAAAATTGCATGAACGTCTTTTCTCTGTACTCAGTGCCATTATCTATCATCAGAAACTTTATCTTCCTCCCAGTTTGGTTTTCCACTTCAGCTTGCCACACTTTGAACTTGGTAAACACGTCTGACTTGTGATACATGAAGTAAACCTAAACCTTTTTGAAGAAGTCATCAATGAACATGATGAAATACTAATGTCCTTACCATGATATAACTCTAACTGGCCCCCAAATATCTGAATAGTCATAATCAAGAATGCCCTATGTCTTATAAGTAGTTGTCTTAAACTACACCTTAGTTTGCTTTCTAAGAACTAATACTTGTAAAAATCAAGCTTGCAAGTCTTCACCTCATTTAGTAAATTCTGCTTATGTAGTTCTAACATTCCACGTTCCCCCATATGCCCTAGCCGCATATGCCACAAGACTGTGTTGTAAGAATCAGACTCTACTGCGATAATTCCACTTACAACTGTACTCCTTAATAGTTTGTAGATATTCCCAGAAATGTTTTACCCTTTTATCACCACCATCACCTCTTTTCAAACATTCATTGCTCTGCCATCTGATTTAAAACTAAACCCATTTGAATCTAAGACACCTAATGAAATAAGATTCTTCCTAAGATCAAGAATATGTCTTACATCACATAGGGTTAGTACCACACTATCTAACACACTGATTTTGATATTCCTAATCTAGAAAACTTTGCACGAAGTATCGTTACTCATCAAAATTGAACCAGAATCCGCTAACCTATATATGTGAAACTGCGCCTTAATTGGCGTCATGTGAAAAGAACATGCCGAATCTGGCACCCAAGAATCTATGAAATGATCAGAACTAGATGAAACTGAAAGCATGTCACCATCCTCCAAGTCATTCTCTACAATATTACAGATTTTGAACCATCTTTATTCTCACTGCCCTTATCCTTGCCTTATTTTGGGCAATCCTGCTTGTAGTGGCCCTTCTTACCGTACTTGAAGTATTGAGGATTTTTATTATTCCTTGACTTGGACCAAGAATTTTTATTCCCATTCGATTCCTTTTGTCTGTTCATTTCTCTATCTTGCTCGTCCTTCACAACTAAACCATCTTCCTGAGAATTCCCATCACTTTGCTTCTGCCTTTGTTGAAAGTCTAACAAAGCTGTTGTGATCTCCTCGTTCAGAAGAGTTTTTTTTACCGTATGTAAAGGTTTTGATCAAATTCTTGTGCACCGACGAATCTGGTAGTGAGTGCAGTAACATGAGAGCCTTATCTTCATCTTCGAACTTGACTTCTACCCTCTTCAAGTCCTCGATGATTTGATTTAACATGTTAATGTGCTGTTCCAAGTCTAAGCCCTCCTTCATCTTTAAGCGATATAGCTTCGCTTAAGATAGAGAGACAAGTATCTCGCTTCGAGTTTCTTCCATATCTCTGCTGGCGATTCCTCCTCAATAACATACTGCATCACATCCTCATCCAAACACAATTTGATTGTAGCCACAGCCCTTTCTTGAAGTTCAAGCCAATTTGTTTCTTCAATCTTTTCAAGCTTTGTCATTGCTAATGCCTTCAAAAATTTCTTATTGCACCAATAAATCATTTACCATTCTCTACGACAATCCAAAATTTCCCATTCCATTGAACTTGTTGACTTCGAACTTTGCAGACGAAGAGGTTCCTAACATTTTTTCTTGTTGAGTTTTTATTGTAGAAGTGAATAGTACCCATTAAGTAAGTTCTCAGGAAAAATTAGAGGGGTCATACTAGTCCCACTTAAAACTCAATCTTCTAGACAGAACCTCCTTAGACTTGTACGGATCCACACTACTATCAAAGCCTCGTGAATAGTACTAACTACATAAATTCCTACGAAAGATTGGAGAGGTCACACTGGTCTCACTTAAAACCCAATCTTCGAGACAGAACTTTTTTAGACTTGTACGTATCCACACCACACACCCAAGGAAACCTAAGCTCTGATACTAAATGTTGTTGCGGAAACTCTAAATCACCTTCTGCAATAGATGAATAATGGCAAACACAAACACACAAAAAAAAAACACACACACGTAATAGAAGAACACGAGATTTACGTGATTCCGTAGTTTGCCTACGGCCATGGTCACTCAGAAAAGAAAATCTACTATGTAAAAAATATTACAGTCACAAAATCTTTACTCTCACCCAATACCTCAATACAACCCACATAGCAATTCCCCAAGCAAACTTTAACTCCCACCTCAAAAGAGGAATTTAACTAGAGTATAAGCTCGCTACACAAAGTTTTGATTGGTGTGTCTTTTCCAAAGAAAATGATCCTTTATAAGCTCACAAGGCCCATCTGCCTTTGTGAGAAAATCGATGTGAGACAGAAGCCGCTACATTAACAAGAACTTAGTTTTACGTACATAAGACAATCCTCAAATCTAAGTTTTCTCTTAGAACTGAAAGCTCGTCCCAAACTTTTCTCTGCAAATCTCAACTTTCTTCTTAGGGTTTGCTTTGCATGTGGTTAAAAATTAAAGGAGCAAATGTTGATGAACTAATTGCTAATAAGTAATTATTAAGAGAGTGAACTTTTATCTTTTAATCATGTTAAGCTGTTCTCATTTGGGAATGTTTTTCTTTATTTATTTACTAGTTTATCACCCGTGCCATTTGGCACGGGAGCCTATTTTTCTCCCTATTGAATGGTAAAAAATAAATCTCATCCATTGATTCAAACTCAATGAATCTCGACCGTTAATCTGAGATATAAATGTCAAATCATTGATCGATTTTATTATATAGATATTTATAGATTTTTAAAAATTGACAAAAAAAGTATTTGTTAGATTTATTTTTATTTTTTTGTTGTCAAAAACATAAAAATTTAATCGAAAAATTTGGCCGAAAATGTAAACAAAAAAAAAAAATATCATGTTTTCAAACTCCCTTTTTTAATTTTATTTTATAGATACTTTGTCAATTTTTGGCCATAAGTAGAATACTTTATCACTTCTAGTTGCTTTCTATTGAAATGATTTATCTTATTCAATTTTTTTAATTTACAATTACTTTTTAATAATGTAAAAAATAATTTAATTATTAATCAGGAATTAAAATAATTTATTTTATTAAAACTAAAATTTACTACTATTAAAATAATATTCATAGTTAAATTTGTTTATTTAATTAAATTAATATTTTTTTAATAAAAAATAATTATATATTAAAATGATTTCTTTTATTGAAATAGTTTTGAAATTATAATATTTTTAATAAATAATAATTTATTATTAAATTATCTTCTTTATTAATATAGTTTGTTAAAATTAATTATTATTATGAAAATTTTGTTTATAAAATTAAATTAATTTTATTAAAAGTAAATATTAGTTAATTACTATAAACAAAATTATTTTTAAATATATGGCATCACTGCAAAATTTTATGAGACCTCACTTGTCCACTAGAAGTATCCTAAAGATTTAAAAGGATTGTTATATGTGCTAAATGTAGTAGCTAGTGTCTTCCTACAAAAATTTGGTTTTTAATTTTTGTTATTAAATTACTAGAGTTAGTTTTATAAAGTTTATTGCATAATTATTTTTATTAATTATGATCATTTAGGGTTTAAAAAATTAGATTGAGATACTAAATATACAAAGCAATACTGATCATAGCTAAATATTATGTATGTATCTTGAAAATTTAAGAGTGGAGTGTAAATGAAAATGATTGACAAATAATAAAATAAAAGAAAAAGGGTTAATGGCTATGCTTAGACAAGCTGTGACATGCACATGGGGAAAGAATTTGAAATCTTGGGGGTTTAAATCCCAATAAACTCGTTTTTATTTCTTTTACTGAGCTAAATTTATTGGTTTTACTGCAGAGTCAAAATATGAAATCAAGGAACGCTATACTTTGGGGGTAGAATTTATTTATTTTTATTATAATTTTGGTGGAAAATCCATGCTCGACTACAGATTTTCAAGTGCACAATCGGTAAAGCCTGTGTGTATATATATATATACTAGTAATTACTCGTGCCTAAAGGCACAAAAATATGAATATATTATATTTTTTACTCCTTAAATTTACATGAAAAAATTATATATATATATATAATTAGCTCATGATTTGACACTTATATAGATGTCAAATCATGAGCTATATTGTAATATAGATTTTGTTTTAAATTTAGTTTGAAGCAATCTATTTTCACTACTTTATATTTTTTAATATTTTTTGATGATTGATTTTTAATAAAATCCACCTTTTTTTTGAATTTAATTTGTATGAGATATTTGATTTCTTATAGACAAATTAAATTATACCTTAGGTAATGCTTATGAATATATTAATTATGCTTGGATATGTTAAGTTTCTCTATATTTTTTGATTCATCATGCACAAGTTAAATTTTAGCATAGTAAATGAATACTGAATGATGGGAACAATTCTAGACCTTCTAGAAGAGACTGAGCCGGTCGG
>QLOD02000024.1:11305205-11341160 GCA_003260245.2 Sideroxylon spinosum | reverse complement strand
TTAGCAGATTAATGCATAAATTTTTTTAATTGATTAGGTAAAGCAATAATGAATGAAGAGATTATTATAATTAACTCGGTTAATTTTTGTACAATTAACCTTCCAATCATGAGTTTTTTTTCAAACAAAACTATTAATGAAGCAATAATAATAATAATAATAAAAGAACTAAAATTGTTAAACATATGACATGCATAGGTTTGCATCATTTAGTTATTATCGTGTTTAGCTGAGAGTACTATATTATTGACATTATTGATAGACACAGTTATATGTATGAAAGATTCATTTTTATTATGTCCCGGATTCAATGACCTAAGTACACGAGTAAAAGAACACATATTGTACTATTTAGCAAACCTTTCCTATCCCAAATCAGAGCCATACACACATAATATGGTTTAATAGCTCATGAGGCGGAATAGCTATTAGAACTACTCTTCTCTTAGAAGTTGCTTTAGATGGGATATGATTAGCCCTTATGCTTAGACCTCGCACTTTCATTAATCTGATTTGCCCTCTCTTATCAAGATGAGATATTTCAATCTTACCCTAATTACAACTCATGTATCAGCTAGGTTAAGTGTGCTTCGTAGGGGAGACGAGCTGACCAACTACTATTGCAAAATGAAGACAACAAGCATTGCTACGACCTTTAGATGTAGAACGATGAATGTTATTATGCTACCAACAACCACCTGTTCTAACCACCTTATACCCTTACCCAACTTTTGATAAAAAGAAAAATTCATATGTTAAATTTGAGTAAATACCTTAGTCAAAACTAACCACGCAACAAAGCTCCAAAACAAATTACAAGCCTCTAAAACTAGTCCCAAATAATCTCTCAAAAAACTAAATATAAACAATTAATATTCACCTCACAAATAGAGATTTATTACAATTCTCTTAACGAACCATATAAATCCAAATGTAGGGAAGATAAAACTAATTAAACTTACAATTTCCACATTCAAAAAGTCCAGCAACTTAAAATCATTACCTACCTCACAAGCTGTAAATGGATGAGCACTAATATTACGTGTGCTCATAGTAACAAATTCGGCATAAAGAAATTATTCGATGAGATGAAAAATTCGTAATTCGAGAATTATTCGGCATAATTCGGAAATAAGTGTGGAAATTCTCAGCAAGACACCCAAATTCGTTTAAAAAACCAGGAATAATTTGGAAAAATATATATCATTAATTTTGTTATAGAAATAACATTTTTTAACAAGTAGTAATTTATTTTATTATATCTATAACAGTAATTACATAGATAAAAAGTTATGCAATTAAGTTATATGCAAAAATAATTAGCTAAAAAATAATATGATTTTTTTTTATTTAATTTGAACCAAAAGTCATGACATCCTAAAGAAGGAAATGACATCCTTAGTAATTAAAAAGAAATCAATTATAAGTTATATAACATTGTCTACAAACAAAATAAACTAATATTGAACTTAAATAAACTATTTTATTCTAAGGGAAGAAAAAAACCATTTGCAGTATTGCGTTCTAACTCTTCACTTCTTAAGTTAGATGATGATGATGCTTCACTCTACATTGATGTCTCATCTTCAAAATAGAGATCTTCATCTTAATTTTCAAATGGATTGATATCCTCAAGAGAAATAGGTGTAAAATCATTATTTTCTTTGTAACTTGCTTTCTTTTTCATGTGTAAGTTCATCCGTACGTAAATCAAATCATGAATTCTTTTAGATTCTAGGTGATTTCTCTTTTTGTATGAGTAGCCTCAAAAGCAGTCCAATTCCTCTCAAAAGCTGAAGCACTACATGGTTGGCTAAGAATTTTGATAGCCAACTTTTGCAACATTGGAATTTCTACCCCCAGTAATTCCTATCATATTCCTGTTTGGTTTTTGAAATTAAAAAAATGAGAAATTTAGACTTAAAAAAATATAAGATTAATAGTCTAATAAATAAATGAAAAATTATAAAAACAATTAATATAAACAATTACAAGTTAAAAAATAAACAACTTACTTAGATGTGCATCATGAAAACTATTTATTATAAATTCAGTGAAAATACGTGATTTACGAGTAATATACTGCAAAAGTTCTGAAATTATAGTCTTACGATCTTCGGAATTCAAAACCATCTTTGGACAATTCTTTCTAGAGCTGGTTTAGTTTCCTTGTCCATAGTCACTTTCTTTGAATAATAGAAATATGGATTCAGAATTACTGCCGCTACTTATAAGTCTGAAGACATATTTTTGCTCCATCTATCACCAATTGTATTCCAAAATAATTTCAACATTTCCCCGATAAAAGTCTTTTATAAATTCCTTAGCTCTATTTAATCACCTCATACAGATATCCGATAGTTGATCTATCATCATCAACTATTCTTAAAATTCTAACTAGGGGTACAACCATACTTATTATTTATTTTCCCTCTAACCAAAAATTGTCACCTTGAATTATGTTAGATACTTCTTTTCTATCCCCATTTTGCATTGTGACATATTTCTCCACTCATTTGATGCAATCATATATCTTAATTCTTTTTTTTTCTTTCAAAATTCCTCGAAGACAAATAAATTAAGTTACAAATCGAGTCATACCTGACCTTTTTAATTCTCTTCCATGCATATGAAGTCTCATCAAATCTAGCGCATACTGATATTTGTAAATAAATTTAATAATCTTTTGCGAATATTCTATAATCTGAAACAAGTTGTATCCCATTCTGAGGTATAACCTCTTCAATCCCAGTTGATATAAAATTTGCAATGTAATCACGAGTTTTTCTTGCTCCAACAGTACACACTGACTTCAAGAAAACTACTCATTTTGGGCAAACTGCCAATAAATTTATCTGTGGTCTCTTTCGTCCATCAGTCCATGAATCTGACATTGATGTGCAACTAGTATCAGCCCAAGACACTCGAATTAATTTCACATATTCAGTTGCTTCTTCTTTTAAACCAGCTAATATCTTTGTTCCCCTGTTTCACTACTTGGAAGTACATAGACAGGTCCATGTTCAGCAATGTTTTATCAAGGTCATTTGAAATTCTTCATTTTGCAATACATTAAATGCAATATTATTCACAATCATTACTTTTACCAGAGCAAAGTTAGCAATTTTCTTCTTTTCTTTTTTAACCATTTACTCGATAGTTTTTTGCCTGCCTTTCAAAAATACTTCTATTGTTTATTTTGGTTTGTGACTAATGGAAGTGGCAGCTAATCCTCTTGATAGTACGGTAATAGCATCTAAATGTGCAAATATCGTAGCAGGAGCAGGGTCGGTCAAATCGTTTGCACGTACATAAACTGCTTGAAAAGAAGTTATGGAACGGCGAAAGCACTCTGCTGGGCCGACACCCACCTTCCAAATTTTTGAAACCTTGGGTTTCAATACTTTAATGATTTACTAACAATGAATTTAAATGACTAGTTGATTTCCCTATTGTGTCAAATGTTCTTTGTCTTTTGTTTCTTATATCTTCAATAGCTTTTTTTGTAATTTCACAAGCTTCATCAGTAACGGCTACATATGGTTTCACATCATTTTGTATACTTTTTCCAATATGGTATTTGATGCGTGTAATTCCTCCCACAAATATCTCATGACAAAACCCATAACGAATTCCCTTTCCATCGTTTATTGTATACTTCCATATTAGATTTTTCTCTCGTGACATTTTGAAACTTAAAAAACCCATGAAAATGAAATAGTAAATAGTCAATACAATTAACATTAAAATATTATAACTAATTTCAAAAAAATATATAATTAATTAATTCACCAATGATTTTAAAAATTATAAGTTTATGTGTTTGTTATTAAACACGTGTAATATAAATAATAGATGACTATTTTATGTAAATTTAAAAAGTAATTTTAAAATTATTTTAACATGTACGTAATTATAATTATTTATATATTTATATATTATGTGTAGTTGTAGAATTTTATAATGATATAATTAATTTAATAAATTTGAATTATAAAGTCACAAATTAATTTAAAACATAATAATAAACAAATAATTACACATATTGCTAAAATTGAAGAATTATACATATTTAATGAAATTATAGACAGAATAATTTTTTCATGAATTTATATTCTCAATTTACAAAACAAAATAAAAATTTTTTAAAAGTAAAACAAATTAATACAATTCTCTAAAACATACACATATATAAATCTATAATATAATAAATATTACATTATATCATATATGTATATATATTAATTAAAGTACACAATACACATACCTGACAACCTGTTGGCGTTGAACTTGATTGAAGTTTAAAAAAAAAATGGTGCTTCACAACTTCAAAGCTTCAAAGTTAAAAGGTTTCTTGATTCCAACACCGCGCACCCAGATTCCAGAGTTTTTCTTATTTTGTCTTTAGTTAGTAAGTACTATAATTTATATGGGACTAAGCCGTAGGCCCATTGTTGCACGCATCTGGATTTTCAATGACCAATGTTTAAGCCTTTAGACTTTTGGGCGAGCCACGGAACTGGCTAAAAGAATACCGTACGTGCATGATTTTTTCACGAATTTTGGGGGCAGAGTAAAAAAATCGCGATGTATTCGGATTTTTATTCCTTATGAATATCTCACAAAAATATCACGACAAATTGCCCAAAAAAATACAAAATTTTATTCAGAATCTTAATAATAATAATAATAATAATAATAATAATAATAATACTTTAATTAGCTACTAAGCGAAACATATTAGCACAAATAGTATTCTCATATAACAACTTTAAATAAGAAATTATCTTTTTTATTTATTTCTCTTCTTTTACTATTGAATCGTGTATTAACACCGCATAATATACCAAAATAAAATAATTTGGTTCAGATACTACTGCTTGGTTGTTCTGCAGATACAGGACTCAATTAATATACATCATCTTTTGGTGTCTACTTCTTAAGAAGAAACTTTAGGAATATTAGTTACATCATCCTTCGGTGTTAACTTCCTAGGCCGAGAAATATTATATGCCACTCTTAGGCATCTGCTCGCTTCGTAAATTACAAGCCTGTTAGACTCGATTGCCAACCCTATGCGGGTTTCGAGACTTTCAACTTTTAGGTACGTATACCTAATATTTTCAGTACCCTCAATCCAAACAAAACATAATGTCAAATTTCACTTCAATTCCACATTAAATAAATTTGTCTTCTTATTCAAAAGTTTCAAAAAAATTATAAATATATTATATAACCACATTAGAACACTATCAATCACGTCACCAGTACTCATCAAACAAGTCAATTGCTATTACAATCAAACTACCAAAACCAAATGATTCAGAGCTATACACGTCAATTACATTGTAAGGATTTAATAAATAAAAAAAAATCGTCAACCAACTATTCGTCTTGGAAAGCACTAATGACTTTAGCATCATATATATATTAATAAGATTTCAAGCAAATCGTTCTATAAATCTTTCACACCAACAAATTAAATAATATACATATGCATATATATACATATATATGTATAACATTAAAAGCTCCACCCCTTACCTCTATATTCAATCTGGTTGATGTTCCGTGACTCTATTACCAATGGGCACTGTTCTTTCTCTCTCTCTCTCTCTCTCTCTCGTTCGTTATTTTTACATGAATGAATACATCATTATATATATATAGACACTGAATTTTATCCCTAATAAATTTAATTAATTACTTATCCTCCCATGGTTTTAAGAAAAATATATATTTTCTTTAAAACTTTAAAATCGTTTCAAAGGTTATCAAAATTTAACCTTTTAAATGCAACCTAAAATTAAATAACAAAAGATTCAAATTATTAAATTTAAATGAAAAACTAAATTTATGGAATAATTAAATATAAATTAAATTAAATCAAATTTGGGTCATTACATCCTATTTCCTATACAAAAATTTTGTTCTCAAAATTTAGAAAGTAACAAAAGAGAATAAATCAAGAAAATAACTTAGAATATTGACTCCGCATTTCTGACTCTCGTTCTTATGTTGACTCCTTAACATCACGGTGCTTTCACAACACTTTAACTAATGGGATAGTTTTTTTCCAAAGAACTTGCTCCCGAGAACCTAATATTTTCACTAGTTTCACCTCATAAGTCACATTTGAGTCAACCTTAAGCTTGGTCCAATCCAATGCGAAGGGTCCGGGTTTTACTATCAAAGCATGGACACATGAAACATCTCATGCACTCTCGAAAGCTGTGGTGGCAAGGCAAGATGGTCTGTCCCATCTGGCAAAAACCTTAAATGGCCGGATATATCTTGGGGACAACTCACACCCTGGCCAAAGCGAAATAGACCCTTTTGCGGCGAGACCTTCAGGAAAATATAGTCTCCTATCTCAAACTCCAAGGGTCTTCGCCTCTTATCAGCATAACACTTCTGATAGCTTTGTGCTGTATCGAGTCTCTGTTGAATCACTTTAACATTCTCAGTTGTCTCCTTCACAAACTCAAGCCCAGTAACTACAGTTTCTCCAACTTCGACCCAATAGATAGGAGATTTACAAGGCCTACCAAACAAAGATGCTCTACTGATAGCTATTGTTATATATAAATTCAATCAAAAGGAAGGTGGTTCTTCCAACTACTGTGGAAATCAAGCACACACACCTTAAGCATATTCTTTAAAGTCTGAATTGTGTGTTCTGATTGTCCATCGATTTGAGGATGTAAAGCATTACAAAATAACAACCCTATTCCTAAGACCACCTCGAGACTATACCGAAGCAAAATACGGGTCCACGTCTTTGACAAGTACAAGAGCTCCATGAAGCCTTATAATTTCCTTAATATATAGTTTAGCCAAGACATCTATAGAGTCGGTCAACCTAATCAGCAAAAAATGAACCGACTTTGTAAACCTATCCGCTATAATCTAAATAGTATCATGGCCATTCGAAGATCTCTGCAAGCTAAAAACAAAGTCTATTATAATGTCCTTGCACTTCCATTTCGACACTAGCAAAGGCTACAAAAGACTAGCGGGTCTCTGATGCTCGGCCTTAACTTGTTGACAAGTAAGGCACCTACTTACAAACACTGTTACATTCTTCTTTATACTTGCCCAAAAGAATTGATGGCGCAAATCATTGTATGCCTTCGTACCTCCAGGGAGTATTACAAATTTAGATTGATGGAACTCCCTTAGAACTATATCCCAAACAGAAATCAACAATAAAGGCTTCCCAGATACCTCAAACTTTTGTTAGCACCAATTACCCATCCTGGCATCTCATCAGAACTTAGCAACTTAGTCCGAATAGCCTCAATTTCAACATCAATCCCCTAAGCCTCAGTCACACGACTTAACAGAATTAGATGAGTAGCTAAAACACACAAAATAGTATGACCCTCATCTTCTTGAAACTCCTTATCAAACTCACCAAGGTTCCTTATCATTTCCCACTCTCGCATGGCAAGACCCGCTAAAGTACTACGAGTCGTCTGGGTAATTTTTTATCAATTAATTTTTTTATTTTTTTAAAAGAACAACATAAGACTCGTATTTTAATTTCTATGTTTAATTTAATATTTTAAAATTCAGATTTTTATTTTTTATTTTATTTTAAATTTCCATTTTATTGTGCATGCATATGAATTATATACATGTGGTGGGTGTGTCCTATTGGTTGGGAAAGGAGGTAGGTTTCTATTAGCTGAGTTGGGTGACTAGGGTTCATGAAGTGTGCGGGGAAGGCTACCATCTATTTATGACATGTGAGGGTCTGGGGAGATGTATCGAAGGAGAAGGCTTATGGGAGAAGCCTCTTGTAACTCCTTTATAAATCCCCATCCATTAAACCTCCAAAATTTTCCTCTTTTTCCCATATTTCTGACCTAGAGAAAGAGAGAAGAGCCGTCATGAAGTCTTTTGCAAGAACATGTACGGAAGAAGAAGAAGAGGAGATTTTTCTTGTGATTTTTAAAGTGTGTTCGCTAGAGAGTTGGTCAAAAGAACCAACTCGAGTTAGATTTTGCGCTTTTATGCACTGTTCATCTTCGTGTGTAACGAGGTAGGTGGGATAACATATAGGTTATCTTTCTTAGTTTCTTGCAAAGATTTAGTTGAATGAATGCGCTTTTGAATTAGAGGACACAATACATGTTTGGATTATATACACTGTTTCTATGAAATTTTGAGCAAAATAAATTGTAACACGTGCCAAGTATATATATATATATATTTTGTGTTTATAAATAGATGAATGAAATCAGATGTGAATCCATGTTTTACATTTTTTTTTTAATTATGAAAAAGGATGTTTTTTGATTTTAGAAAAAATTTTTGATGTGAGATATATATATATATATGCATATATTTGATATTTAGGGTTTCAATTATTTTTTAAAAAAAAAAAAAGAGGGGGAAGCTTCGGGCTGCCTTTGCCCAAGCTGCGGGGTATTCTGTCAGAGGGCCAAAGCTTCGGGCTGCCTGTGCCCAAGCTGTAAGATCCACTGTTTTTCTTAAAAGTCGAGATTTTGAATTACTTTTTTGTCTCAAAATAATATAGATTAATCTATATAACTGTTGTGACACATGAAGATTGTTTTGGATTCTTATTTTCGATACATCTTATGCTTTTTAAACACATGATAATGTAGACTATGTGGATTTACTTATTTGTTTAACGTAAGCATGCATGGGCAACATGAAACCTAGGCCCTGAATACCTTATGTTTCATAAAACTTATAAAGTAAAAAGGATGAACATATGGAATCCAGTTAGGGTGGAACTTGTGTATGATGTGCCGTAAAGGATTACGAATTGGATATTGATTTTGATATTGGGGTCATTAAGGGTATTAGAAATAGTGGGTTTTAGAGCCTAAGGATTGAAACCCCAAAACCTGCGTAGGATGGTTTAGCATAACCAGTAGGCTAGAAACCTACAAATTTTATATACAACTGTATCGGTGTATATTAGCCTATTTATGCAAAACTTGATAGACTGGAGTATGGAGCCAGGGCTATCGATAGACTAGGATAGAGGGACCAGGGCTATTCGGTGATAGACTGTAACTGAAAGACTAGAGCTATTAGTACATTTGGTACTTAGGAACCAATTGTACCCCACGACTAAGGTCTGGGGATTTGTTTTGATAGACTGGGATTATGCGATCAGGGCTATCGATAGACTGGTACTACAAGACTAGGGCTATTTTATTTGGCTTTAGTTCTTTGGTCGCAGACTGACCTTGCAGAGTACCTAACCCATATTATGGTATTGTAGTATGTTGTGATGATGGATGATGATTAGCATGAAACTGAGGTTATAAGGCTAAGTTGTTAAAGTGGTAAAATGATAATGGATATGAGGAGATGTTTACGTGCTATTGATATTATTTTGTTAGCCTTGCATGAATTAAGAAATTTATGCTTATGTGCTTTATACTAAGCACATGTGATTCACTCACCCCCTACAGTTGATCTTGCAGGGGCAGATGCTCATAATGAACCCACGAGATAGAGTAGCAGATTTATGCTTTATTTCTACTTTTGTTGGATGTATTTTGGATTAGGTTTGGGTCCGGTTTGTGGCATTGTGTAACGTAGCCTTTTTATGGCAGATAATGGAATTTTGGAGTATTTCATTAATGAAATACGAATGTTAAATTGCTTCCACTCTGATTGTTTAGATGTAAGTTTAATTTGTGATGGTTTTGTGGGTTAAGTTCCCACGTTCCCGGGATGTGGTTTTCGGGGCGTGACAACAACTTACAAAAAAAATATAAAAAAATAAAAGTGTTTTTACTGTCATTTTTTTCTAGCATTAATACTTTTTTAATTTTAGCACCATATCGATTTTTGCTGTATCCTATTAAATTAATTTATTTAATTTAACTATTTTATTAAAATAAAATTATTTCTAAAAAATAATATAACTAAATTATTAATTAATTAATTTAATTAACTAAATTATAATTTGATAAATAAAATTAATTAATTGTAATTAATTAAATTTATTAATCATTAATAAAATATATTATTTAATAATTAGTAATTTAATTAATTTTGTAATTTAATAAAATATTTTTATTCAATTAATTAATAATGAAAAATATATTAATGTAATTAATAACTTAATTAAGTTAATTAATGATAAAATTAATTAAATTAATATAAAATATATTTTATATTAATTTAATTATATTATAAATAATTTAATAAAATATATTTTACTAAAGTATTTGGATAAAATAATATAATTCGGCTAATTACAGAAATCTCTCCTAAACATTAAACTAATTAAAGGAACCTCTCTTAACCATTTAAATTTACTAAAGGCATATATATCATTTTACTGTACCACCCTAACGGCGTTATGAAAAAAAAAAATTAACGTTTGGGTGTAAGTGAAATTAACATTAGGGAATATAGGACGTAAGTATAAGGTTCAAATGGTTGAGGGTAGTGGCAAATCTAGAAAGTTTTTTCAGTGGACGTGTAAAATTTATTAAGTAAATATGAGGGGTGTTTGAAGTTGTAAAAAATAGTGTAAATTTATAAAATTATAATTTTGTAATTCGTGCAGTAAGTAAAAAATTTAAATTTTATAAAAATTTGTAGAGCCAAAAAAACCCATTATAAAAATAATTATTAATTTTTACTCTCATAACCGTTCATTTCTTTTATCTCACTTCTTAAAAAACTAGTTTTAATGAATATATGAAAAAAAAATATTAGTCCATTTGTAATTTTATAAAATATAAATTATATAAATGCAACAAATAAAATTTTATAAAAATAATATTTTCCCTGTTAAATACTACATGCCAAACATAATTTTATATTTTTTCACAGGTTCAGGGAAATAGAAGTCTGGAAGTTGAATGCCCACGCGATGAGTACTTTTGACTATACATGTGTGTAAGTTATCATGTACAATACATGTGAAAAAGATTCGATAATCGGTTACGAGAATATAAGGTTTGAAGAACAATTTTGTTTTTTTTTACAGGTTGGGTTAATTGTTTTTTATTTTTTTTGCTAGATTTCAGTGGCAGATCACTCAGCGACACATGGCTCTGCCTCTGGTTGAGGGAGGTCTTTTTAATTGATCTAATGTTTACGGGATGTAAGTATAATTTACCCAATTTTGACAACTTTTGGTAACTTTAATAAGTTTCGTGTGTTTGATAAAAATTTTAATAATTTTTGAGTTAAACAAATTATCAAATACACAAGAAATAAAAGTTAATAGTTTTATGCAAAATATTTATCCACCAAACGATGTCTAAATACCACAGACATTTCATTATCCCACTTCCTTTTACTATTCTCCGGCCTACGTGATGTTCATGTGAAGGAAAAGTAGTAGCAGTTTCTAATTAGAAATAATTATTGTTGACTTGTCCCATAGACCAGCCAAAGACCAAGCGCGCAATGACTAAGCTGTCGTTTAGGTGATAAAAAAATAAAAAGTAACCCAGCGTGCTTATTTCTTTTTCTTTTTTTTTTTTCCTTTTATTTCTGAGTTTGATTTGTTAAAAATCTTTAAAAATTTTAAAAGTTATTCATTTTTTATTTTACTGCACGAATTATAAATTCACAATTTAGATCATTTTATTTCACTTTATCTTACTTTTTATCACTCCAAAATCTCTCTCTTTTTTTCTTTCTTGTTTTTCCCCCCCTTTTTTTAGCATAGTAAATGAATAGTAAATGATGGGAACAATTCTAGATCTACTAGAAGAAATTGAGCCGATCGGGTTATGGTCGGCCAAAGACCTGAGCAAGCTGGTCAAGTCCTCTTCTTGAATGTTGTCCACTCGATCGCACTACCCTGAGCGAGCTTCATGGCCCAGTGACAAGATACTATGAGATTATCTCCTGAGAATCAACAGTCCTTACCAAACTATGGATAACGATTTATCCCATGACTAGAGGCAGCAATATTGGAATTCCCATATATCCCATAATTGTGCAAATATTCACTTCTAAATATCCCGTCATCGGAAGATTTCTCCAGGCCAACCTCTATATAGAGAGAATTCTGCTAATTCTGTGAGGTATGACATATACTCTATACTACAATTATGTGAAAATTAGTACCGAATTTCTTATTAACTTAAGTTTCTAAGACTTTTTGACAGGCACTACACCAGTGTTCCAATTCAGAATTTGGCATTTCACATTAGAGGATTGTTACACGTGATCTAGGTGACCTTAAACCGCAAGTGCATGGGTCATTGTAAGTAGAAAATTAAATTTATAAAAATAGTATAGAGTACCGATAGTTCTTTCCACAGAGAGGGACGGGTTAAAAACATAAGATTTGTTCTCTTATTTCATAAGTGAACCTAATCTAACCTGGACCAAATTTGGATTTATGGGATACTTAGGTATGGGTTGAGTTGAGAATGGTGGAGTGAAGAAATTATAACATCAAATTAACACAAAAATATGAGAAATAAAATAACTAAAGCAACTTAACTGCAAGCTGAATCTGGCGGTGGGATGGTGATGGTTAACTCAAAGTAAGTTGAGGCTATTGAAAATAGATTTGGATTCACTGGGACGTTAAACCGAATACCTAGTATACACGAGTGCAAACTCGTAACCAAGCTTTGATTGTAATACAGGTGTGATTAGCTTGCAATATTATACAATTCCATGTCCTTTGTACATGCTAATTACACATTTATGCTTGCTATTGGCAAGATTTTAGCTTAATTATCTGATTTCCATGCATTCTTGGTGTTTGTGTGTTTCAGATAATATAATATGGTGTTTTAGTCCTAAATGATACCAAGGGAACATGTGTGAAAAAGCCAAAGAAAGCTAGAGTAAGGAAGTGCAAGAATAAGATTTGGTGTCCTTTGGCCATTTCACCGAACAGTTGGCGAACATGGAGAATATGGCTTCAAGACACAAATGCCAACATTTCCAAGGACACCCAAGACTTCTTCAACCTCTCAAGAGCCATCCTAATGCATAAGATCAGATACCATGGCTGCCAAGGTGAAAGAAATAGTCTTAAGCTCAAACCAGTCAAAGTGATGTTGTAGCAGAAATTCCAGTACGATACCCTATCAGTTTTCCAGCCATAAGTTTTCACTCACAACTCCAATTGATGTGATTATTTTTGGGTTAGAAATAAGACTTGAAGATTACAACTTTTGTGCTTTATCCGAAGCCTGAATCTGTCATCTTCAAGGTCAACATTGCATCAGAATTTCAGGATAGAAAGTTGTCTGGAAGTACTGTGCACTAATCTTGGCGCACAAGACTTGGGCGCACAAGACTTGGGCGCCCACCGAGAGTGGATTTTTAGTAGTTGGTTCAAGACTTTCATCGAACATGTGGAGTGTGCAGTGGTTTGGGTGCACACCCAATGAAGCTTGGGCGCCCATGGCGTACTTCCAATAGCCGTTTGACATTAAATTTGAATTATAGATTTACCTTTTTACCCTTAATTGTTGTAAGCCTATAAATAGGCCAAATTTTTTAAGTCGAAAAAAGAAGAAAAAAAGACACGATTTTCATTAAGATTAGAGGTAGGGTTAGGGTTTCGTAAAAGTTTCATAAGGTGATTTCGTTTCTCTCTCTCTTAGGGTAAGTGACTTATTTTAATATTTTCAATCAGAAGTTCTTCGTTTTAGTTGTTTTCTTTTCGTTTCTTTAGTTTTTAATATCTTCTTCTTGTTTTCGCCTTTCGTTTTATATTAATGGATTGTTTGCTAGTTTATTTTTCTTCTTGAAGTTCAAGTATGTTAGGCTAGGGTTTGTTCTTAGCTTCAAGCCATTGAAAGTAGTATGGTAGTTTGGTGAACTCAAACATAAAAGAATATTTTTCAATGAAATATCTTTTTTCTTCCAATGGGAATCTCATAGTAAGCTAGGGTTCTTTTTAACTCAACTCTCCCTGTTACAACCATAGCTTGGTTACAAGTTTTCACTTGTACACACCAAGTGTTTGGTTCAATGTCTCGGTGAGTTAGAAACATGTTTTCTAAAACCCAAATTAGGTTTTCTCACGAAATCTAATCACCCATGTTTTAATCATTGCTTGATTAGGAGTGGCCACTCATGTAAATCAAGTATTTGATTCAATGGCCTGGTGATTTAGAATCTATTTTCCTAAAACCATAACTTGAGGTTTTCTTAAGAAATCGATTCACTTATGTTACCATCGAAGCCTGGTTACGAGTTGATGCTCGTGCACACTAGGTGCTCGATTCAATGTCCCGGTGAGTCTGAAACCTATTTCAAAAGCCTCCGTTTTCCATGAGTTCCATAAATTTTGTTTGAATGAAATATCTTCTGACCTAGCAATGCATATGCGTTTGCTAGGTTGAGTTATCAACATGTTTGAGTACACTACTACTATCTCACTACCGGATCTGGTTCGAAGCCAAGATTATCTTAGTTATTTTTAATATTTTCATTTTAAGTTAATATCACGATTCCTTTACTCCACCATTGTCAACCCAAACCATTTTCAACCTTTCCCTAAAATCTAAACATAGGGTAGATTAGATTAGAATCACCTACTAACAAAAGAGAGCAAGTCTAGTGTCTTTTAATGAAGCTCTCTCTGTGGAGATGACCTTGGTACTCACCGAGTAAGACTACGACCACCCTCTTGCACTTGAGAGGTAGAACCCGAACACATTTTAGGGCCGGTCAAGGTGAATCAATTTTGTACGAAAGCCTAACTTTTGGTTTCAGAAAATAGTTTCCAAGTCACTAGGCCATTGAGTCAAACACTTAGAATATATGAGTAGAAACTCATAATTAAGCTATGATTATAACACGGGTGACATGATTTTGAAAGAAAACCTAACTAGGTTTAGTGGAATATAAGTTTCAAACTCACCGAGATATTGAACTAAGCACTCTATATGCATGAGTAGGAACTCGTAGCCAAAGCATGGTTATAACACGGGTGAGTTGATTCCAAAAGAACCCTAGCAAATTTAAAAACCATTTACATTTGAATAAACCACACCGCCACCATTTTCAATGGCTTGAAGCCAACAGAGAAACTAAGCTACTAACTTAATGAAAGCATAAAACAATGACACAAACCAACACATTAATGAAAAGCAAGTGTAAAGGAAAATAAATCCAACAAGATAACCAACAAAAAAAAAAAAAACAAATGATTTCACAATAATAACTCAACAATAAAATTAAGTGTAAACTTACATGTATTGAAGAACAATAATCCAAAATGAAGAGCTTGAAAGCATCCTAAAAACAAAAACCTAATCTAAACTAAAGAAAACGAAAAAAAAAAAAAGAAAAGAGAAAGTGAGAAGAAAAGGCAAAAAAGTACCCTAGAAAGGTCCCTTTCTTTGTAAAAAGTTTTTACACTATATGCCCCAGTGTCCTTTTTGTAGTAAAATAGGTTAAGTTTGTAAAAGCATTAAAAATAACCTTCAAAAACTACAAAAAATGCTGTTTAGGACATGGCTGGTGAGCCCCTCTGAGAATACCCCAGGTGCACCCTAAGAGTGGCTACTTCTTGAACAGATTTCTTTATCTGATTTTTTACACAATTTTGACCTTGAAGACCATGGATTTAGGCTTTGTTAAAACAAAAAATTTGTATCCTTTCAAGTCTTCTTTTCAACCCAAAAACAATCGCATCAATCAGAATTATAAGTGAAAAGTTATAGTCAGAATACTAACAGAATGTCAAGTTAGAACTTTAGCTGCACACGACTTTGACCATTTTGAACTTCGGACCATTTGCTTCTCCTCGCAACCATATCAATTAATCTTATGCCTTGAGATGACTCTTGGGAAGTTGAGGAAGTCTTAGGACTCATTGGACATGTTGAAATTTGTGTCTTGAAGCTGTTTTCTCTATGTACACCAATTACACGGTGAAATGCCTCAAATGACACCTAAGCCTAGTCTTTCACTTTCTTACTCCCGCTTGTATTGGCTCCTTCTCACATGCAACCTTGGTGTCATTTAGGGCTGAAACATTAAGTTATATCACCTGAAACAAACAAGCACCAAGAATGCATGGAAATGAGATAATTAAGCTAACATCTTGTCAATAATAAGTATAAATGTATAATTACCTTGCATAAGGGATATAGAATTATATATTATTACAAGCCAATCACCAGGCATGACATATGAATTTGCTACTTTGTCAATTGGCATCATCTATGGGAACGATAATTTTGTTATTTTAATGGTCAGAACCAAATCCGATGCAACTACCAATCAGCAGACGTATAATCATCCACCATCCACTTCCGTGAAGAACCAAAACTATTGTTGAAAGGTAGATCACAGATATTATAAGTGGGGTACAAATGCTGATTGCACAGAATCAAGTTTTGCTTCAATGAGTCACACCGACGGATGCCCCTTTCGCAAGAAGCCCAGCCAGTAAATAGAGGTAACAATAGGAATAGAGACAGGGTTGCCATTGACAATTAATAGAGAATTCAATGGGCAGCAGGAAGCCTCAATAAGAAGGGTTCCATTGGAGAAATAGAATGGCATGTGTTGATGAAGCCAGTAGTCATGTTAATCAAACCCGGGTCAAAGTTATAGGAGAAAAAAAAACAGAGAATACTCTACCAGGGGATGAACAAGTTAAGGCATTACAGGCTCAGATGGCTAGATTTCTGGCTATTGTACGAACCCCAAATGTTGTGGAAGACTTGGTCAATAAGGCACACTCACTCTTCACGTAGGAAGTGATGAACCTCCCTCTTTCACTAAAGTTTAGAGTGCTATGCCCTAGATTCCATGACCCGAGTACACGAACAAAGGGACACATCACACCATTTAACAAGTTTCCAAGTCCCACATAAGCATTGGATATAAAAAATAAATAAATTCATACTTTAAATTTGAGTAAATACCATAGTCAAAACTAACTAGGTAACAAAACTTCAAAACAAAACTAAAAGCCTCCAAAACTTGGCCTAAATAATATCCCAAAACTAAACAAAAGTAATTAATATTCACCTCACAAATTTAAATGTTTATCACAATCCACTAAAACAACTTTATAAAAAATTTAAATAGAGGTAAATAAAAATAAATAAAATTTTAATTCCTATGCTCAGAAGGTCCAACACGCGACTCAAATTCATTACCTATATCACAAGCTGTAGGGGGGTGAGTACTAATGCCACGTGTGCTCGGAGCCTTAATAGTAATATAAATGCAATAATGCCCTAGCATACTACTAAATGAAACATCTCTGCACAAATAGCAATCTCAAAACATAAGTTAAATTTATTTATTAATTCCTCTTCCTTGCAATTTGATCATGTGTTAACACCACATAACACATCAAAAGAAAATAATTTGATTTTAAGCTACTGCTACTTGGTTGCCCTGTAGAAATACGTTCCAACCAATATACACCATTCTTTAATATCTGTTTGGTTGTCCCGTAGAAACAGGACCTGGATTAGCCTTTAATTCTTGATCGTAAGGGATATCGATTCTCGGTAAAGGATATCAATTCTCGATAAGGGATATCTATTCTTGATCGTAACCCAGTTTAGCCTTTGATAATCTATACACATTCTAAGAGTTCCATCATTTTTAACTACAAATAGTGCTGATGTATCCCAAGGTAAAGTGCTTGGACGGATAAATAGTGCTCAACTACTCTATCTAGATTTTTAATTCCACCAACTCGGCAAGTGCCAATCTGTAAAAATAGGTCCTATGCCAAGAACCAGATCAATCCCAAATTTAACCTCCCACTTAGGCAGTAATCCAAACATATCATCTATAAACACTTCTGAAAATTCACAAACAACCCATGGTGACTCAACTTTGTCACTATGCGCATCCTCTAAGGTTATACAAGCAAAAAAACTACATAGGTCCACTTGTCCTTGCTCATTAAAGGAAGGCAAGATCTGAGAACTACAGTGATCACCAGAAAATCGTATCTGACCTCTCCCAAGAGTAAATAGAGTAACTTGACCCTTAGAACAATCTATCATTGCCTGATAGACTGACAATCAATTCATGCCGAGTATCACATCAAAGCTTATCATGTCTAGCACAATCAGATCAAAAATTGACAAGTGCCCACATCTCAAAGCCTCATCCTTGATAATGATGTTATAACCCTTACAGACTCAATTCAACACAAAATAAGCCCCTATTAGTGTTTCAACTTGTAATGGTGGAATCAACTCATCCATGGATAAATTCAAATGTAGATATAAATGGTGCAGTAATAAATGAGTGAGATACTCCCGTGTCTACAAGCACTGTAGATTTGGTAGTGTAGATGAGAAAGGTACCTTTAGTCACTATTAGCTCTGCTCGTCTATCATTCTAGGCCATAGTAAAAACTCGCCTTTGAGGCGGCGTTGTTGGTGGCCTACCTCTCTCTTGGTCTTGTTGGTATTTGCCCTAAGCTTCCTAATGCTGCTGAACTCTACCTAAAATACCCATCTGTACTACTATGCCCCACCTTGAGTACCTCTCTGAAACTAAGTCTGCACTGATTATGATATTACTGGTCTATAACTCTGTACTAACTGAGTCGATTGTGAAGATCTCATAGCACTACCATTACCTTGCCTCCGCGGTCAACTTCTTTGCACATGGCCATGTTGAACACAAGTATAAAAAATCGTTACCTCGGCTTTATTTCAGACACAACTAGCCCACCTTTGAAAGGATAATTAAACTGGTGATGCCCAAGCTATTTGTAGTTATGACAAATAATAGGACTTTGTGCAAAAACCTCTGTTACTGCTGACTGACTTAGGGTACTCCCCTGCTGAAATCATTGAGTCTGTGCCCATATAAATTTTCTCTACATCTTTTTATAGGTCTGCTATTGTGCTGTGGAACCTTTTCCTGTCTAACTTCATTTTGTACCTTAGTATCTGCCAAATTCTTCTCCACTACCATTACCCGATCAACCAGAACCTCATATTCATTGAGTCTCAATGGCACTATCCGATCCCTAATAGTAGGCTTCAGTCCCTTCTCAATTTGTCTACACTTAGTACGTTTTGTAGACACCAACTTCTTAGTATATTTGGCCAATGACGTAAACTTACGTCCATAATTCAGTACAAACATCAACCCTTGAGTTAAGTTAAGGAATTTATCAAGCTTGGCATCTCTCAAAGACTGTGGAAAGAACTAGTCTTTGAAATGCTCCTTGAAAACATCCCAAGTAAGCATAGATTCCCCATGAGACTTCTTCACAGTACTCTACCAATCCACTGCAGTTCCCTCTAACTGAAAAGCAGCAAGCAGGACTCTAGTCTTATCTTTATTTAATTACATTACTTCAAATATCTTCTCATTCTCATGTAAGAATTTCTCAACCTCTTTAGTGTCTGCTATACCAGAATAAGTGGGAGGCTTTATCCTCCCGAACCTCTTATATGGAGCTGTAGGCTGACTTGCCTATATTTCCCCAGTAAACATTGTAGCCATTTGTTGCATCTACATCTAAGAGTCTACCATTTCCCATTGCGACACACTTGGTGCTTCGGATTGCACATCTGCCATGTGAGATGCCCTTAATGGAACCTTTGCTCTAAACCCAGCATAAGACCTCTGTTCCTGTGACATTCTTATTGCAGTAGGAACATCATCAACTGGAGCTCTATTACCCTATCTAGTCTAAATCCCTGGGCCTCTGCCTCCACCTCTACCTCTAGCAAATGGAGTGACACCCGATGACATACTCTAAAAGAAAAATCATAAGAGAATATACCAAGGTTAATGCCTTAACAATCCAAGTCTAGCAGAAATTAACATCACATATCACAAATAAACAAAATGTGATGTAATCATATAGCATCTAAAAAGTAAAAGACCAACTGTCCATAGGTATTATAAGCTTAGGCTCTAATACCAAGTCATCAAATCCCGAATTTCATAACCCGAGTACTTGAACAAAAGAACACATACCATACCAATTAACCAGTTTCCCAGTCCTACATTAGAGCTATACACACAAGTTATGGAGCATTGAATATAAAAATAAATAAATTCATATTTTAAATTTGAGTAAATGCCATAGTCAAAACTAACTAGGTAACAAAATTCCAAAATAAAACTAAAAGCCTCCAAAATTAAGCTTAGATAATATCCCAAAACTTAATAAAAGTAATTAATATTCACCTGAAAAACAGAGGTTTATTACAATCCACTAAAACAACTTTATAAAAAATTTAAATGTAAGTAAATGAAAATAAATAAAATTTTAATTCCTATGCTTAGAAGGTCCAACACGCAACTCAAATTCTTTACCTACATCACAAGTTTTAAGGGAATGAGCACTAATACCACGGGTGCTCAGAGCCTTAATAGTAATATAAATGCTATAATGCCCTAGTATGCTACTAAATGCAACATTTCTGCACAAATAGCAATCTCAAATAAGAAATTAAATTTAATTATTAATTTCTATTTCTTACAATTCAATTGTGTATTAACACCACATGACACATCAAAAGAAAACAATTTGATTTTAAAGTACTATTGAATGGTTGTCCCGTAGAAACAAGACTCAACCAATATACACTATTCTTCGGTGTCTGCTGGGTTATCTTGTAGAAACATGACCTAACTAATATATACCATCCTTCGCTGTCCGCTTCCTAGGCCGAAGCCTTAGGAATATAATATGTCACCCTTAGGTATCTGCTCGCTTCGTATATTACTAGCCTACTGGACTCGATTACTATCCCTGTGCGTGTTTCAGGATTTTCAACTCTTAGGTACTTATACCTGATATTATCAGTACCCCTTAACCTAAACAAAACATAATATCAAATTTTATTTCAAATCTATATTAAATAAATTATTTATTTAAATTCATTATTTATTAAATTCCTTACTAAATTATCATAATAATATTAAATAATCGGTAAATCTCAACACATAAATAATGATGATAATAACTACTAAAGATTCACAGCACAAAAATTTACTGAATATGTTTCTAACAACTGATGCAGGAGCTTTCAAAACAAAATAACATGTAAAGACAAAAAATAAATAAATAAATAAATAAACAAACTAACTAACATATAAAGACAAAGTCTAAGTCTCTTTTACTTTATTCAAACAGTAGCTTGCCTATACATCAATCATTACATATTAACATATATATATGCATTAAATCACATGTACGAGAATTCTCTCAGTGGCTTGGTATCTTCCGTTGTATATATATAAGTAAAGGAATATATTTCTATCAGTAACCAAATCATATCTATTTTGTACTGAAAAGGAATGAAAAGAAAATAAATAGTTTGTTCTGCTCCTTACCTAAAGTCGGCAATTGAATATAGAGATAGAAAATAGAGAGAGGGGATGCACAACAACAAGAAAAAATGCATCACTGAATGAGGAAGAAGGCGTCGAATGGCACGAAAGAAAGTCACGCCGCACAACCAAGAAGGCAAACCCGAAAGAAAATCAAGCCGCCACTGCCCAGGTTATTAAGTTTTATATATAGATATATAGCAGCTGAAGAAACAAATAATCCTAACAAATTTAATTAATTACATACCTTCTCCTCTGCTTTAAAGAAATTATATATTTTTCCTGAAATTTTAAAATCTTTTCAAAAGTTACCAAAATTTAACCTTATTAATGCAACTCAAAATTAAATAGTAAAAATTTCAAATTATTAAATTTAAATAATGAACTAAATCCACTAAGTACTAAAATATAAATTAAATCAAAACAAAGCCAGGTCATTACATAAAATGCCTATGCTGGAGACTTTTGATGGTACCAAGGATCCCTCAAATCATTTGGAGACAAACAAGGCCATGATACACCTGCAGACACTTCCAGATCAAATCGTGTGTTGGGCTTTTCCGGTTACTCTCAAAGGGCCTGCGAAGGTATGGTTCAACAAGATTAAATCGAGAATAATCAACAATTTTACCTTAGCTCAGCAAGCTTTTTGTTAGGCATTACATAGGCAACCAGAGGTAGAGGTGGCTTGCTGCACCTTTACTGACTGTGAGACAAGGGAAGGATGATCCTTTATATAAATACGTGAGCAAATTCAATAAAAAATTGCTTACCAAAAAAGAAAAGTTTAATAAGAAATTGCTTGAAGTGGATGACACGGATGACAAGGTTACAGTTAGAGTCACCAAGAGTGGTCTCAAGTTACTAATATTCTTATTCTCACTGGCAAAGAGGCCACCCAGTGATATGGTAGACCTGATGTGTTGTGCTCAGAAGCATATGAACACTGAGGACGTGATGAAAGCTCAATAAGAGTTAGAGATAAGGAGTAGTTTGTGCTCAGAAAGGAAAAGACAGACCGACTCGAAAGCAGTCATGAGTCAAAGACCCTAAGGGGTTCTAGAATAGGAGATTAAACTGGAGAGGGTAGAAATCAATTTGCAGAGTTAGACCTCAATTGTGGTCTCCTTATAACGAAGTTGGAGAATCAATTATACGAGATTAGGAATGACCTAGCTTTAAGATGGCATGGGAAACTCAAAACCTTGGTTGGCAAGAGATCCCGAGTGAAGTGTTACAAGTTTCATAGAGATCATGGCCATGATATTGAGGATTGCATTAACCTGAAGAAACAGATAGATGGGCCAATCAGACAGGGCAGGCTCGGGAGGTTTGTTACTGGCTGGAGGTAGGACAAACAAACCGAGTAGAGGAGTCTTGATCGAAGAAGTCCCAATCGATCCCAATAGAATCAGAGACAGGTCGTGGAGATCAGAGTGATAGTCGGAGGATTCGCAAGAGTGGGCAGTCTTCCTCGGCCAAAATGAAGTATGCTAGGGAGGTCCGAGAAGAGAAAGCAGTGGTAATCAAGCAACCAAGCAAAAAAGCCCAAATAGAGTCCCAACCATCACATTCACTGAGGAATAAGCAACTGAATTGAGTTAACTGCACGACGACCCATTTGTCATCTCATTCATTATTTCCAACTTCAACACTTGGAGGGTTTTGGTCGACGGCGATAGCTCGGCGAACATCCTTTAATGGAGAGCTTTTAAGAAGATGCAAATCAGAAAGGGGAAGCTACAGCCTATCTCTTCACCCCTAGTTAATTTTTTTTTTTTTTTTTTTTTTTTTTTTTTTATAACTTAGAACCCCACCAATTTATTACAGTCTCTACAGACCGCAAAATCAATGGGTAAACTGGGGGCCAACGCAACACTTCACAAATCACACTAACCGTTTAAGTCACAAGACAAATCCTTGTATTGGGTGACCCCTAGAATCAAACCCAGGTGGTCTCTGTGGTGGTGGATTGCCTCACAGCTTATAACACCATCCTGGGATAGACGATCATAAACCAGTTCAAAGCTATCACATCAACCTACCACCAGAAAGTCAAGTTCTCGACCGAGCACGATGTATGATGCGCCAAAGTGGACCAAAAAATAGCAAGGGAATGCTATGTGGCATCCCTGAAATGGGAGACTAACAAAGAGACCATGTTAGTAGAAGAACTAGAGGAAGTGGTCGAAGATCTCGAGTAGAACAGAACGGTCAAGATCAAGACTGGCAGCCCAGAAGAGCTAAAAAGAGGATTAAGAGACTTCCTTAAGCGCAACATTAACGCTTTGCCTAGTCTCACGAAGACGTGTCAGGCATCGATACTAAGATAGTAGCGCACCATTTCAATATTGCACCGGGGGTAGATCCTGTAAAGTAAAAGAGAAAAACTTTTGCCCCTAAAAGGAATAAAGCAATAACTCAGAAAGTCGAGAAGGGGGTTAATATTAATAATATTTCAAAATAAGGGAGGTGAATGTAACTTTTAAATGTTCTAGGTGGTAAGTGTAATTATCCAAATATTAAGGGCAAGTAGATATAATTTACTGTTATAAATTTTATATCTAAATAATTCAAATCAACATATTTTCGGAGGATACAAGTTAAAGTCCTTATTAATTTTATTATAGACAATTTTTATGATTAAGAAGAGTTTGAGTTTTAAGTTCGAGTTTGACTGGAGCACCTGATCAGTTCAATCCTTATATGTGTTTGTAGGTTAGCGTCCGTCTGGTGCATTATGCACCGTTTAATCCTCCAGTACAAAAATTAGTCCAAACTTCAAAAAATTAAAGTGAAACCTATATGTAGAAATTGATATAATTTTTGCATTGAGAGATGCACTGCACCGGACATGCCTCAATTCTGTGTGTCTATATATAGTTTTAGAACGAAAAAAAACATAGAGACAGTAGTAGTGGAATAGCAGCAGTTTTAGTACAATTCCTTTAGTTCAGCTTTCAGCTATAGGAGTAGGTTTAATTTTAGATTTTAATTTCCAGTGGTTAAGGTTTTATATTTGAATTTGTTGTTCATTCTATTTCAATACAAATTTGTTTATGCTTTGTTGTTGAATTCAAATTCTGCTTTATTTTTTCAGTAATCTTCGGATAGAAGTTTAATCTTTTTATCATTAATTTTTGTCCTTCCAATTATCTAATTTCCTGAATTTAATTTTCTACATTTAATTTCTAACATGTTATGCTAGATTTTTGAGACTTAATCTGAATTTGTAATGATGATATTTTATATGAAGATCATGGGTTGCTTTTAATGGTGTTTAATTTTTATTTTATTTTGGATTCAAAAATCAGTAAATTGAATTTGATTTTTAAACCATCAAAAACTGTTAAAATTAATTGTATATGATTGAGATAACTGACAATTTTAATATATTAAAATTTCTGAATCAAAAACGTATTCATTGTTTTACTGAAAACAGTAATTTGGATTCCTTACTTTAAAATTTTTAAAAGTGATTAGAATTAATCATATTTGATTGGAATCAATGATAGCCTTAGTTGATTAAAACTTTCTTAATAAAACCAGATTCAATTTAACTCAGTACTTTAGAATACCCATTTTGCTTATATGAATTTACCCTGATTTACATATATATATATATATATATATTATGTGTGGCTATATTAAAATAGGCTCACTAAAGAAACAAAAACCGTGAATTTTTATTAATTTATTTAGAATGACAACATTATCCTTCACGTTAAACAGAGTTTAAACGTTATAAAATTTTGTAACTTTTTAAACATTAGTATCCTAATAAAATTCTCACCAAAACTTTAGGCTTTCTTATGGAGATAGTATTTTGTAATTAAAAAAAAAAAAACAATAAATACGAGAGAAATTCAATATTTTACGGAAGGCACACGAAAATGAAAACACAGGAACACACTGAAAGTGGAGACTCCGTAAATGCAATGATATACAAAGACCCCTCTCTTCTTCATCTATTTATACATGTATAGATCTTATTACACATACATCCTTTTACACCTCACTATGCATACAAAATTATTCACCAAACGGTGCCTAAAGACCACAGACATTTCATTATCCCACTTCCGTTTACTATTCTCCGACCTACGTGACGCTCACGTGAAAGGAAAATTAGTAGTAGTTTCTAAGATGAAAATTGCTGTTGTTTGTCCCACAGACCAGCCAAAGATAAAGAGCGTAATGACTAAGCTGATGTCTGGGTGATAAAAAATAAAAAATAAAAAGTTAATATAAAAGTGATACACGTGCAAATTTTATTAGAGAAAATTAAAAAAAATTGATAAAAATTAGAATTTTTTACAAACCAAACATCCCTTAACTAATCCAGCGTACTTATTTTATTTTATTTTATTTTTTCCTTCCTTTCTTTCATTCATTTTTTTTCCTTTTTTTTTTTTTTTATAAAAACACAAGGAATCCCGAATCAATTGGATTACTTTTCAGCTTGAAATTAATAATTAAATAAATTTATAATAATTTAAAAAAAGACTTAGATATGAATGATTACTAAAAACTAAACTTAAAACCTAATCAATTATAAGGGTTAGTTTGCACATAAAATGCTAAGTTTTTAATTAATTACTAAAAAAATTAACTTTTTATTACAGTTGAGAAAGAATTTTTATTTTTTTAATTTGACGTAATTATCTTTTATAATTTTGTTCAACTTAAAAATATATAAAAATAATAATTTTGATAATTTCAAAAAAAAAAAAACTAAAACTACCAAACTCTTAACTATTTTTTTTTTTTTTTAAGAATTCTCAAATCAAACCTAAGATTGTGCTTGGTAATCACTAAAATATTTCAACTTCTAACTCTTTTTTCATTTTCTCCAATTTTCTCCACCAAAATTTATTAAAACACATAACAGCCGTTTGGCAACACAGGAAAAAAAATCAATTTCGCACCATTTTTTACTTGCCATTGAAGTATTTAGTTAGGCGTTTGGTAAAAATTTGTAAAAGTTAGAAAACATTAGAGAAAATTTGGAAAAAGTTGTTGAAAACTAAAGAAAGGCAGTGAAATTTAGAGAAAGTTGGTAAAGTGTTTGGTGGAGAAAGTTGGTAAACATTAATTTTTTAATTAATCAAATGTGGGATATATGCATTCCTTTATTAGTTTTTCTCATTTCACAGTAGTTTTAATGAATGAGAGTAATATAAAATGAGAAAATAAGTTAATGAAAGAGTGCATTATCATTTCCCTTAATCAAAGAGTCACATAACTTCTTCCTTTTTTTTTTTTTTTTTTTTACAAACACAAAACAATCAACATTTATTATTATTATTATTTTTTTGGCTCTTACCAATTTTTTCTTACTTTCGTTAATTTTTATTTAATTTTTACATTTTATCAAATACAGTATCAATATTATTACAAAAACTACTAAAACGCTAATGAAAATTTACATATCAAACGACCTGAAGTTAGGATTTGAGGGGGTTAACATTACTTTTAATGTCATTTCAGGGACACGAGTTTGGGAGCTATAGTGCAGATGCATTCAAGTTTTTTTGAAATTAAAAACGTGAATACATCTGGACCTTAATGTCACCGAACTAAGATTAAAAGTAATGTCAGTCTCCCATTTTTTTTAGAATAAAGGGGGCCTGAAGTTGCATTTAAAATTCAAGTCCCAGAATTTAAATCCCTCCCGTTGAAAATAAATATTTGAATTTCAAGATGGTTTACACAATCCAACATTATTCTTTAAATATGCTCACTAGATTTGTGCAAAACACTCCTTACGGATCACCGCCGTAAGATATTGTCCGCTTTGGGCCAACCACCCTCACGGTTTTATTCTTGGCGACCCGGGAATCTCCCGCCACAAGCCCCAAAACGAGTCTTGTTGGGATCAAAGTGCCCGCAGCGCAGCCCAACCCAGCCACACAGGCCCAAGATATTGTCCCCTTTGGCCCACACGTCCGCACGGATTTTTCCTAGTGACCCAGGAATCTCACTGCAGGCCCAAAGACGCGTCTTACGTGCAGAGGTATCAACATTCTCTTATAAGACATGCTTCGTTCCCTCCTCCAATCGATGTGGGATCTCACAATCCACCCCCCTTGGGAGCCCAGCGTCCTCGCTGGCACACCGACTCGGAACCGGCTCTGATACCACTTTTGTCACACCCCAAAACCATGGATGAGACCGGCCGTGAACCATAGTGCCTTAGCTTATGGCACATGCAAGCCTTCGTAAACCAAACTACTAACTTTTATGTTAGTAATAAAATAAACTCCTAAATAATTCTGTCAAATATAATTCTCATCTCCTAAACTCATATTTATACACAGTTAATTCTTAAAGTTTAAAATTCTCCGAATATATAACCACCAAAATCATATTTCAAATATAATTCATACTCCGCAATCATAAAATTCTTTTGTGCATCTCACTAAAACGAATAATCCAAACTTGAAGCAAAATCTTATATATGTAGAACACCAAACTTTCTTGTGAAAAACAAATATACTTCCAAAGTTGTATACTAAACTAGCTACAAAACAAATCATATCACTAGCTACAAAACAAATCATATCTATCTCTCCGATCTCTCTTGTTAATAAAAATCCACCAAATATACATATATTTTAAGTTACAAAAATCTTTCTACCCCTAATATTTACATCCATCCACAAATATACTAAAATTTAAATATCATAATCTCTCAACTATCAATATTAGTTCTAACGATCTAAACTTCACAATACAATCCCCCTGTACAAATCAATTTTTTTTTTTTTGTGGCCCCAAAAATTTCTCTCAAACTTAAATAAACAAGAAACGGCTCCATTATAAATATATTATATTTTTCTACAACCTTAAAATCGAAGTTAAATAAGTTAACCTAAAATCACCTCAAAATTCGATATATTATTTCCTCCCATGCCTATCATCTCAACTTTTGCCAATTTCTGCTAAATTTCATAACCTTCAGACTCCAAATTATACTAATAAATCTTCAAGACTTATAGAAGGAATTATTAAACCACCAAGAACAAAAATTCTAAAGGTTATCGTACATCAAATATCTAAAATTTTATACTTTACCAGAATCCTTTAAAATCATATCAACTAATAAAATTAAGCCACCAAAATTTTCAATGCTGTTAACTTGTCTCCCATGTTCACTATAAAAACATCTCACACTCGACAATAATCAAAATACACCATATCTGGCATCTAATTACTCCAAGTCATCAAAAACAATTCCTAATAACAAGATTTAACTTCCACAATAAAAAAAAAAATTTCCAACATTCATTGCACTAATAACTTATCTAATTTAATGTGGTGTGCTCAAAACTTTATACTATCAAATCCCAAAATAATATTACTTTAATAAGCAAAGATATATATAAAGTACACCTCTCACTAGGAGTCTATAAGATCAGAATTAAGGAGTAATTATCTCCAAACTTAACTCACATTCTTATTCGCACAACCTCTAGGGATCGGACCTCCACTAATGAAAATTAAATCTACAACATATTTATCAACCTAAGGCTCTAATACCACTGTAATGTCCCCGGATCACCGCCGTAAGATATTGTCCGCTTTGGGCCAACCACCCTCACGGTTTTGTTTTTGGCGACCCGGGAATCTCCCACCACAGGCCTTAAAACGCATCTTGTTGGGATCAGAGTGCCCGCAGCGCAGTGCAGTACAGCCCAACCCAGCCACACAGGCCTAAGATATTGTCTGCTTTGGCCCGCACGGCCGCACGGATTTTTCCTAGTGACCCGGGAATCTCACCGCAGGCCCTAAGATGCGTCTTATGTGGAGAGGTATCAACATCCTCTTATGAGGCATGCTTCATTCCCCTCTCCAATCGATGTGAGATCTCACAAGGATAATACTATTTTATGTGTTTTAGCTACTCAACTAATTCTATTAAGTCATGTGATTGAGGCTTGGGGGACTGATGTTGAAATTGAGGCTATTAGGACTAAGTTGCTAAGTTCTGATGAGATACCAGGATGGATAATTGGTGCTGATAAAAGTCTGAGGTAATCTAGGAAGACTTTTTTTGTTGAAATCTGTTTGAGATATGGTTCTAAAGGAGTTCCATCAATCTAAATTTGTAATACACCTTAGAGGTACGAAGACGTGCAATGATCTGTGCCATCAATTCTTTTGGGCAAGCATAAAGAAAAATGTAACAGTGTTTATAAGTGCCTTACTTGTTAACAAGAAAAGGCTGAGCATCAGAGACTCGTTAGTCTTTTGTAGCCTTTGCTAGTGTCGAAACGAAAGTACGAGAACATTATAATAGACTTTGTTTTTAGCTTGCAAAGATCTTCGAATGACCGTGATACTATTTGGATGATGGTAGATAGGTTTACAAAAGCGGTTCATCTCTTGCTGATTAGGTTGAAAGACTCTATGGATGTCTTGGCTAAACTATATGTTAAGGAAATTATGAGCCTTCATGGAGCTTCTATATATTTCAGAGACATGGACCCGTATTTTGCTTCGGTATAGTCTCGAGGTGGTCATAGTAATAGAGCTGTTGTTTTGTAATGCTTTACATCCTCAGATCGATGGACAATCAAAACACACAATTCAGACTTTAAAGGATATGCTTAAAGCATGTGTGGTTGATTTCCATAGTAGTTAGAAGAACCACCTTCTTTTTGATTAAATTTATATATAACAATGGCTATCAGTCGAGCATCTTTGTTTGGTAGGCCTTGCAAATCTCCTATCTGTTGGGTCGAAGTTGGAGAAACTATAGTTACCAGGCCTAACTTTGTGAAGGAGACGACTAAGAATATTAAAGTGATTTAATAGAGACTCGAGATAACACAAAACTATCAAAAGAGTTATGCTGAGGTGAAGACCCTTAGAGTTTGAGGTGGGAGACCATATGTTCCTGAAGGTCTCACCACGAAAGGGTCTATTTTGTTTTGGCCAGGGTGGGAGTTGTCCCCAAGATATATGAGGCCATTTAAGGTTTTTGCCAAGGTGAGGCATACCATTTTGCCTTGCCACCACAACTTTCGAGAGTGCATGAGATGTTTAACCTAGACCCTTTGCGTTGGATTGGACCAAGCTTAAGGTTGACTCAAATGTGACTTATGAGGTGAAACCAATGGAAATATTAAATTCTTGGGAGTAAGTGCTTCGAAGAAAAACTATTTGATAGTTAAAGTGTTGTGAAAGCACCATGATGTTGAGGAGTCAATATGAGAATGAGAGTTAGAAATGCAGAGTCAATATCTTAAGTTATTTTCTTGATTTCTTCTCTTTTGTTACTTTCTAAATTTTGAGAACAAAATATTTGTATAGGAAATAGGATGTAATGACCAAAATTTGATTTAATTTAATTTATATTTAATTATTCCATAAATTTAGTTTGTCATTTAAATTTAATAATTTGAATATTTTGTTATTCAATTTTACGTTGCATTTAAAAGGTTAAATTTTGATAACCTTTGAAAAGATTTTAGCGTTTTAGAGAAAATATATATTTTTCTTAAACCCACGGGAGGATAAGTAATTAGTTAAATTTAATAGGGATAAAATTCAGTTGCTATATAGATAATGATGTATTCATTCATGTAAAAATAACCCCACAGAGAGAGAGAGAGAGAGAGAAGAAGAAACGGTGCTCATTGGCAGTAGAGTAACGAAACATCAACCAGACTGAATATAAAGGTAAGGGGCGGAGCTTTTAGTGTTATATATATGTATATATATTTGTAGAGTTTTGTAGTATTTATTTAATGTGGAATTGAAGTGAAATTTGACGTTATGTTTTGTTTGGATTGAAGGTACTGAAAATATTAGGTATACGTACCAAGGATTGAAAGTCCCGAAACTCACATAGAGTTCGCGATCGAGTCCAATAGCCTAGTTATTTATGAAGCGAGCAGATGTTTAAGAGTGGCATATAATATTTCTCGACCTCGGAATCTGACACCGAAAGATGATGTCATTAATATTCCTAAAGTTTCTTCTTAAAAAGTCGAGACCAAATGATGATGTATATTAATTAGGTTCTGTATTTACGGAACAACCAAGCGGTAGTACCTGAAACCAAATTATTTTATTTTGGGTGTTATGTGGTGTTAATACACGATTCAATCATAAAAGAAGAGAAATAAATAAAAATAATAATTTCTTATTTAAAGTTGTTATATGAGAATACTATTTGTGCTAAGATGTTTCACTTAATAGCTTGTTAAGGCATTGTTACATTATTATTATTATTATTATTATTAAGGTTCTAAACACATGCATAGTAACAAAATTCTTTTTTTTTTTTTTTGGGTAATTCATCGTGATATTTTCGTGAGATATTCATAAGGAATAAAAAATCCGAATATATTGCGTTATAATAAATATATCGCGATTTTTTTACGCTGCCCACAAAATTCGCAAAAAAAGCACGAAACGCACGGTATTGTTTTAGCCAGTTCCGTGGCTCGCCCTGAAGTCTAAAGGCTTAAACATTGATCATTGAAAATCTAGATGCGTGCGACAATAGGCCTACTGCCTAGTCCTATATAAGTATAGTACCGACAAACTAAAGACAAAACAAGAAAAACTCTATAATCTGGGTGCGCGGTGTTGGAATCAAGAAGCCTTTTAACTTTGAAGCTGACCATTTTTTTTTTTTTAAACTTCAATCAAGTTCAACGCCAACAGGTTGTCAGGTATGTGTATTGTGTACTTTAATTAATATATATACATATATGATATAATGTAATAATATAAATATATAATATTTATATATATTACATTATATCATATATTTATATATGTGTATGTTTTAGAGAATTGCATTAATTTGTTTTTCTTTTAAAAAACTTGTATTTTGTTTTGTAAATTGAGAATATAAATTCATGAAAAAATTATTTTGTCTATAATTTCATTAAATATGTATCATTGTTTAATTTTAACAATATGTGTAATTATTTGTTTATTATTATTTTTTAAATTAAATTGTGACTTTATAATTCAAATTTATTAAACTAATTACATCATTATAAAATTCTACAACTACTCATAATATATAATATATAAATAATTATAATTACATAAATGTTAAAATAATTTTAAAATTATTTTTTAAATTTACATAAAATAGTCATCTATTACTTATAGTACACGTGTTTAATAGCAAACACATAACTTATAATTTTAAAATCATTGGTGAATTAATGAATTATATATTTTTTTTGAACTTAGTTATAATATTTTAATGTTAATTGTATTGACTATTTACTATTTCATTTTCATGGGTTCTTTAAGTTTCAAAATGCCACGAGAGAAAAATCTATTATGGAAGTATACAACAAATGATGGAAAGGGAATTCATTATGGGTTTTGTCACGAGATATTTGTGGGAGGAATTACACGTATCAAATACCATATTGCAAAAAGTACACGAAATGATGTGAAGCCATGTGTAGCTGTTACTGATGAAACTTGTGAACTTACAAAAAAAGCTATTGAAGATATAAGAAACAAAAGACAAAGAACATTTGACACAATAGGGAAATCAACTAGTCATTTAAATTCATTGTTAGTAAATTATTAAAGTATTGAAACCTAAGGTTTAAAAAATTTGGAAGGCGGGCAAAAAACTATCGAGTAAATGGTTAAAAAAGAAAAGAAGAAAATTGCTAACTTTGCTCTGGTAAAAGCAATGATTATGAATAATATTGCATTTAATGTACTGCAAAATGAAGAATTTCAAATGACCTTGATAAAAGTTACTGAACATGGACCTGCCTATGTACCTCCAAGTAGTGAAACAGGGGAATAAAGATATTAGCTGGTTTAAAAGAAGAAGCAACTGAATATGTGAAATTAATTAGAGTGTCTTGGTCTGATATTAGTTGCACATCAATGTCAGATTCATGGACTGATGGATGAAAGAGACCACAGATAAATTTATTGGCAGTTTGTCCAAAAGGAGTAATTTTCTTGAAGCAAGTATGTACCGTTGGAGCAAGAAAAACTGGTGATTACATTACAAATTTTATATCAATTGGGATTGAAGAGGTTGGACCTCAGAATGTGATACAACTTGTTTCAGATTATAGAATATTCGCAAAAGATTATTAAATTTATTTACAAATATCAGTATGTGCTAGATTTGATGAGACTTCATATGCATGGAAGAGAATTAAAAAGGCCAGGTATGACTCGATTTGTAACTCAATTTATTTGTCTTCAAGGAATTTTGAAAGAAAAAAAAAGAATTAAGATATATGATTGCATCAAATGAGTGGAGAAATATGTCACAGTGCAAAATTGGGGATAGAAAAGAAGTATCTAACATAATTCAAGGTGACAATTTTTGGTTAGAGGGAAAATAAATAATAAGTATGGTTGAACCCCTTGTTAGAATTTTAAGAACAGTTGATGATGATAGATCAACTATAGGATATCTGTATGAGGCGATTAAATAGAGCAAAGGAATTTATAAAAGACTTTTATGGGGAAATATTGAAAATTTTTTACCATTTTGGAATATAATTGGTGATAGATGGAACAAAAATATGTCTTCAGACTTATAAGTAGCGATAGCAATTCTGAATCCATATTTCTATTATTCAAAGAAAGTGACTATAGACAAGGAAACTAAACCAACTCTAAAAAGAATTGTCCAAAGATGGTTTTGAATTCCGAAGATCGTAAAACTATAATTTCAAAACTTTTGCAATATATTACTCATAAACCAAGTACTTTCAATGAATTTGCAATAAATAGTTTAAATTTCTCATTTTTTAATTTGAAAAACCAAACAGGAATATGATGGGAATTATTGGGGGTAGAAATTCCAATGTTGCAAAAGTTGGCTGCCAAAATTCTTAGCCAACCATGTAGTGCTTCAGCTTTTGAGAGGAATTGGACTGTTTTTGAGGCTACTCATACAGAAAGAGAAATCGGTTAGAATCTAAAAGAATTCATGATTTGATTTACGTACGGATGAACTTACACATGAAAAAGAAAGCAAGTTACAAAGAAAATAATGATTTTACACCTATTTCTCTTGAGAATATCAATCCATTTGAAAATTAAGATGAAGATCTCTATTTTGAAAATGAGACGTCAATGTAGAGTGAAGCATAATCATCATCTAACTTAAGAAGTGAAGAGTTAAAACACAATACTGCAAATGGTTTTTTTCTTCCCTTAGAATAAAATAGTTTATTTATTTAAGCTCAATAATAGTTTATTTTGTTTGTAGACAATGTTATATAACTTATAATTGATTTCCTTTTAATTACTAAGGATGTCATTTTCTTCTTTAGGATGTCATGACTTTTGGTTCAAATTAAATAAAAAAAAAATTCATCATATTTTTTAGCTCATTATTTTTGCATATAACTTAACTGAATTACTTTTTATCTATGTAATTACAGTTGTAGATACAATAAAATAAAATTACTACTTGTTAAAAAATGTTATTTCTATAACAAAATTAATGATATATATTTTGCCGAATTATTCCTCGTTTTTTAAACGAATTTGTTTGTCATGTTGAGAATTTACACACTTATTTCCGAATTATGCCGAATAATTCTCAAATTACGAGTTCTTCATCTCATCGAATAATTTCTGAATGCCGAATATGTTACTATGAGCACACGTGATATTAGTGCTCATCCATACCAACTTGTGAGGTAGGTAATTATTTTGCGTTACGTGCTGGACCTTCTTAATGTGGAAATTGTAAGTTTAATTAGTTTTATCTTCCCTACATTTGAATTTATATGGTTCGTTAAGAGAATTATAATAAATCTCTATTTGTGAGGTGAATATTAATTGTTTATATTTAGTTTTTTAAGAGATTATTTGGGCCTAGTTTTAGAGGCTTGTAATTTGTTTTGGAGCTTTGTTGCCTGGTTAGTTTTGACTAAGGTATTTACTCAAATTTAAAATATGAATTTTTTTTTTTTTATCAAAGGTTGGGTAAGGGGATAAGGTGGTTAGAATAGGTGGTTGTTGGTAGCACACTAACATTCATCCTTCTACATCTAAAGGTCGTAGTAATGCTTGTTGTCTTCATTCTATAATAGTAGTTGGTCAGCTCGTCTCCCCTATGAAGCACACTTATCCTACCTGATACATGAGTTGTAATTAGGGTAAGATTGGAATATCTCGTCCTGATAAGAGAGGGCGTATTAGATTAATGAAAGTGCGAGGTCTAAGCATAAGGGCTAATCACATCCCATCTGAAGCAGCTTCTAGGAGAAGAGTAGTTCTAATAGCTATTCCGCCTCATGAGCTATTAAGCCATAGTATGTGTGTATGGCTCTAATTTGGGATAGGAAAGGTTGCTAAATAGTATAATGTGTTCTTTTATTCGTGTACTTAGGTCATTGAATCCGGGATATAATAAAAATGAATCTTTCATACATATAACTGTGTCTATCAATAATATCAATAATATAGTACTCTCAGCTAAACACGATAATAACTAAATGATACAAATCTATGCATGTCATATGTTTAACAATTTTAGTTCTTTTATAATTATTATTATTGCTTCATTAATAGTTTTGTTTGAAAAAAACTCATGATTGGAAGGTTAATTGCACAAAAATTAACTGAGTTAATTATAATAATCTCTTCATTCATTATTGCTTTACCTAATCAATTAAAAAAATTTATGCATTAATCTGCTAA
>QLOD02000024.1:11238269-11261443 GCA_003260245.2 Sideroxylon spinosum | reverse complement strand
TAGTCCATATTCGTTTTGCAAACTCAAATAAATGATTTTGGCCCCTTTTGGACTTCCAGTCCAATCTCTCCTTTTATATCTCATAATCAAACACTGCCTATGTGAATAGGGCCTTTAAGCCCTCATCCGGTGTCCACTAGTTCAATCAACTAACGGATTTCCAAAAAGAATTTGGAAGGAGATTTGACCTTTCTACTTTTGGGCTAAAAATAGTCATCTTATACGCCTTCGATGAATAATTCCTCGATACAGACTGAACCTTTAATTGAGACCAACCAATTGCTAGATTCAAAGGTAACCAGGATCAATTTAAATAGGATGCATGTTAACACAAATGCAGTATATTTGACTAGTATGAGAACACTAAAATTATCAACCAATTAGATAGGATGTATCGAATAAAACCATTTGTCCTTATTTCAACAAAGGAAGCACAGAACTTAAATGCCAAAAGCACATGTTGGTATTTTCATCACAAAATGAATTTAAGGTAAAAATAAGGGCTCACAAAAAAAATCAAATAACCCAGAAACTGAATCAATCTGAACTCTTTGGTTCGGGTTAGTTCGGATTTATATTATTTTCGGTTCAGTTCTAAATTTAAAAAAATTAACAAATCGATATGTTTAGTTTGTTTCTTGGGTTAATAGGTATATTCAACCCACATCTAGTCGAACCCAAACCAAACTAACCCGAACCAATCCAAAAAATATATATATATAAATACTATATAATAAGTTTCCTCTTTTTTCTCCGTTATGTCCTCTAACTATGTCTTTTGAAAGTAGTTTAGTTAAATAAATGTTATCAAACCGGCTACTGAACATTTGCCATTGCAAACAGTTAGAAAAGAATTCAGCATCAAAAAGCATCCAAGCTATATTGTTTCAGCTGCTTGTTCATGTTTAATAGCTTTTTTTGGATTATATTTGCTACGTTAAACAACACTAACATAAACATATACTTTCGTGCTAGTTTAGGGGATCCATGATAACAATGACCCATGTTTCATTCCTAGAAACGTCTGACATTTTCCTTCATGAAATCAATTGCTTCAATCTAATAAATGGACTCAACCCAACTCGAAATGAGTTAAACCGAAACGAGACCTGATCCAATCCAAGCTACTCTAAACCAAAAATTGAACCAATCCAACCCAATATTTTCGGTTTGGTCCGATATAGTTCTAATTCAGAATCGGTTCGGTTTCGGGTCCAAATTTTAGAAATCGAAAAATAATTATTTGACTCTGGACCAAGTGTGAACCAAAGTTGAACCGACGCATGCACACCCCTAAAACATATATAAGTTCTAACCAAATTTGTCAAATGACGAGAGGCGGTGATTGCGAGAATTATGATAATGAATGCGCTTTGCATGAATTTGATATTAATGTCAAAATGAGTACACTTTTAAGACCATACCATTGTTTTACGCAATGCATTCATTATTTTTTTTTTTAATTTGTAATCGGTTACACTCCTATTATTCAATTCTGTTTTATACCAATTTATTTAAAAAGTTTCATGGCTCTCCATGTGTTTCTGCTGCACAGGTAAAATGCTGTCACTTGTACTAAAGTAAGAAGTCGGGGAAAATGGTGATCAAACATTCTATCGTTGTCATTGTGGTGTGACCTGTATTTGTAAGTTTTGTTTATTTATTTACTTTTAATAGGCAGTGGCTAGTTTTATTTAGGCTAATGATAGTGGGCATGAACGAACGCAGATACGGTTTAGTGTTGTATTATTATAATTTTCACTAAAGTTGCTTCAAAGAGATAGACAAAATTAGAAATTGTAAGATACATATACATGCTAAGTTGCGTATGTTTAATTAATATGGGTCATGAAGTTATTCATCTATATGTAACTTTGATATTATTAGTTAGATACACTCTTTCAACTTTGAAAAAAATAATTAATATAGAGTAATAGTGTGCTCTATCTTTAAACAAAATACAACAAAATTTAGAACTGGAATAAGTATATAAATAAGATTATCGAACATATATATTCTCTTATTTACGTTCTCATTAATTTTCAGAATAAATATACCCGAATCAAAGCTGAAGCTGTTCTGCGTTCCCAGTTTTTGGACAATTTAAGAAAAACAGAGAATAAAGAACAGGAACGGAGAGACACATTATCAAACAGACTAATAACCAAAAGCACAAAGAAGAGCAATAAGAAAGTCGGACCCTGGAACACCTCGCAAATGATTTTATTCAGTAATAGCAACATACGACTTTTACCACTAACCTAATCAATGATTGTGAGGCTTTCACTTTTAATCACTGCCCTCATAAATAAATAAAATACACAGAATAAAATAAAATAGGAAAGAAAAGAAAATAGAAACCGCTTTTTCCAGTGGCGGTGCCCTCTGCAGATCAGATCTTAGTATTTTCATTTTAAATCAGACACCCAAAAATTTACAGTATTTGATTGTACTTTGGTCCTCCTTTCCTATTCATTGACTTACAAAGGGATAATCTAGCAAGGACAGGTCAAATACAAAACTGAAACTCATTTCATACTCAGGCCAGTTTGAGCCGTTAGTAAAGCGTAAAAAACCACCAAAAAAGCAACAAGGGAAACCTTGAACATTGTCCCCCAGTTCCTAATTAAATTAATAAAACTCTACACAAGAACATTAATTTTTCTTTTTCTTTTTCTTTTTTTTCCCCCCCTTTTCTTGGGAAGAGGGCAGGTGTAAGTCACTGACATCAATTGCCTAAACAAATAATGGTGCTTTACGACTTAAAGAACAAACCCCTTTTCTTCCCTTTCCCTTTCCTTTTCTCACCAGCCTGCAAGAGATCAAATACATCTGTAAGTAAAATTTTCAAAGTTGGAACGGCCACCTAGGGAAATTCAATGCTACAATAGAAGTGCTAATCCAATGGAACACAAGAATTCAAACACACTGCAACAATTGAGTTATTTATTTTGCGGGATTAGTAAAATGTGAATTAGTTACCGCATTTATTCAATCAGTGCAACAAGAAGGCAATTCCAAGTCAATTGAATTTAACAACAATGCAACATGTGAGCCAGTTGGATACAATAAATACGTGGATTGCCTAAACAGATTTTAATATTTTAATATTTTCCAATAGATTTTAATATTTTCCATTCAGCTGCAGTACTGAAGAATTTTAAGTGTGTTATTGTCAATAGATGAAAAAAAGGAGCGGTCTGGATCGTACCCTTATGATGAATAATCTCAAGGTGAGAACTATTGTATCTCTTGAACTGCAAAATAGAGGAAATGTCAAACACTACACATGCGCAACCAAAATCACATAAACACAGAATGATTGTTTCTTAAAGGGATACATCAGATAAAAAAAATCATTATAAAACCATCCAAAACAATACATAGATTTCCTTCCGCAATTCTAATCAGCTTTGGCTGGAAAAAAATAATAAATAAATAAATAAATAAACCCAGTTGGCTCATGATACTTAAGGATGCTAAGAGTAGAAGACATAACCTTTGTCCTAATTAACCCATAAAATGAAATGAATCCAATCTTTTGCATGAATAGATGCAGCAAATCTCTCTCCCTCCCTCTCATTCCCCGTAATACATATTTGGATTTCATTTGACTTCACAAACTCCTTTCAGAATCTGTCGCAGTTGTGGTATAAGAAATATTTGTATTGACACTGTGATGTTAGTTCTTAAAATATAAAAGGCTCCGAAAATCAAACACATTAGGTCTATAGACATATTCTTTCATTCTCCCCTTGTTTTCTTGATACTGTGATGTTAGTTCTTAAAATATAAAAGGCCCCTAAAATCAAACACATTAAGTACATGGACATTTTCTTTCATTTTCTCTTTGTTTTCCCCCCAAATGCTGATTTTAAAAGTCAGTAGGTTTTCATTTTTCAAGTAAGTGTCTAAAAATTAAATTAACCTTTGGGGTACAAGTGTTGGCCATGGCTAATGGGATAAAGCCATAGGATATCTTCAAAGGATGGAGTTGCAAGAATATAACAGTACTTAAAATGGACGCCGCAGTTTCCATTGCATAAGATAAGACGTAGAATATCTTCAAAGGGTGGAGGAGTCAGTAATTATATAACAGTACATCAAATGGATCAGCAAAAATCTAACAGTACATCAAATAGGTCCACATTTTCCCTTGCATAAGAAAGAAAAAAGAAAATGAAGAATTCTCGTACACTGGCGTCATTCAGGCAATAATTTATTATGGGAGTTCCTGAAAATGCTACAGGGAAAGCATTGGAAAGGTTTAGCTTACCAACTAATATCTGTTGGGCTGTTTGCCCGTAAAATACGCTCATCCCCACTAGAACTAATTATTGAAAATTCTTCAGGATCTCCAACAGGAACAGAAACCTACGAAAAGAAAAAACAAAATAAAATAAAATGAGAAATAAATAAAAGACAACATACTGGCTTTACACGGGATGTATATATTTGATAAAACCATTACTTCCACTGAAAAAATGTGTACTGTGTCATGGACATAAATATGGTACAAAAGATAACTAAAATCTTTTATGACCACAGAAGCTGAATCCTGCAAATGCCAACCCCAAACCAGGCGCAGGAGACTTGTCGTCAAACCTTACTTTATCAGAAAGAAATCCACATTTCTCATCAGCTCAATGCATGTGAAAATGAACTATACAGTCACACGACTTGGTAAGGGGTATTGTAATAACAGTTGGTGAATAATATTATATAGACATAAACTAAAAAGCAAAATAAGTAAATAAAACATAGCAAAAACAAGCACCATTAAAGGCTAAATGATCCTTATCACTTGAATGGAAGAAAAGATAGATGTAGTATTAGGTTATATCATAATTAAGCAGCGTACACAAATTGTTGGATGCACCCAATTCACAGACTAATCAGAGACTTAAACAGCAAGTCATTGCAAAATGAATTATTCCTCCATTTTATTCAGTGAAGGTTAATGAAGATGGGTAGGGTGCTGGAAATCAAGTGCTTCAGGAGGTTATGAAACCAAGTATCAATATATACGAACACCTGCCACTTGTCGCGATACTTGTAAGAATGTGCATATTAATTTCTCTTAAATCACAACAGAGATCCGTATCATGAACCTCACAGATCTCTTCCGACAAATCCATTATTCTGTTTTAGCATCACTTACTCTAAAACCTCTAGACTAAGTGTGCTTCTAAAGTTATAACTTATGATTAACCTCAAACCAGGGACGGAGCCAGAAAATTATGTATGGGTGGATACTAATTATAAAATACATAAATAATTGGCGAGATACCACCGAAGAAATAAAGAAAGAGCATGACTGTTGAAAAGGAAAAGGAAAGAGAGAAAAGGGTCAAAGTGAGATTAGATATTTTTTAGTTGTATTGGGTAGATTAAGTACAACTGTATTGATGTTATTTGGTTAAAATTTGTTTCTTTTATTGGACGGGCACAATTAGTATTGGGTTAATTCTTTTTTTTTTTTTTTTTTTCTTTTTTTGAGTGGACACAATGGTATTGAGTTAAAAAAAAAAAATTTCATTTTCTGGGTGGGCACAATTGAGCACGTAAGATAATACACATTAAAAAAAAATAGTATAATTTTTTAGGGTGGGCATGTGTCCCCCCGCCCCCCCGGGACATTGGTTCAGCCCCTACCTCAGACCTTGTTTCATCTATCAATACAATATCTTCCGAGAACAACGTAAATTAAGGAATACCATCGTTGAAATTCTAGCAAAATTTCTGAAAATTTGACCCTTCAATTGAGAAGCTGATACATTTGACTTTCACATGTTGATAGGGTTTTTTTTCCAAACATTCCTACTACTAGGACTATGATTGAAAGCATTCTAGACCAAAATAGAGCATTAAACATACATACAAAGTTAAAATAAATAAGGAATCATACCATCATGGTTGACGAAAACTTCTCTGTGGCTAGAACGCCCCTAGGTCCACTACCCTTGATACTGTAACCATCTCTCTTGATCACCAGTGTAGCTGGCTCCCATATGTCAAGATACCCAGTCTGTACAATTTATAAAAAGTGAAAGTGAAAATCTTTGATTCATGTCCCTTTCAAGGTAAGTGAAGTTATAGAATGTGGCTAACAGTGGGAAGTCAACAGATGACAAAGAAGGTACAAAACTAATGAGTGAGTGAGTCTTACCGGCAAGGATACCATGTATAAAGCATGGCCATGATGGAGTGTCTTTTCTATGCAGGTCTGCATTTCAGGATCTGTGGCAACAAAGGAAACGAGAAGCATAAATAGTAAAGCATTTGCAATATGTGAGGTAACAGTTACTGTAACCACTTTATTGGATGCAGTATGATTACAATTCTTTACAACCCGCCAGTTACTTCTAAATATTGGTGAAACTACATGGTTTAGCAAAAATAAGCTTTTTAGATTATTTCATAAAAGTTTGGAGCTTGAGGACCCTTTAAAAGATTACAGGCACTAAACCTTTTTCTTCATCATCCACAAACTGATGGGATGAGATATTAAGAAAAAGTGCAGGAAATTTGCTACGGTACTAGTTAGATTGACATGTTACCAGTAGGACCAACTTCTTTCAGTAGTTGGTTTTGAACAGATCAAAAGGGTGGACCCAGTTAGAAGTTTTTTTGCTTTTGGATCATGCCAATCCACCAATATAATATTATCACCAGTAGCTAGACTAAACCAAACCAAACCAAACTAAGCCTTTTTTCCCACTAGGTGAGGTCGGTTATATGGATTTGACGACGCCAATCAAATCTGTTTAGGGCCATATCCTCCGTTAGATTTATAGAGACAAGGTCATGTCTAATAGTTTCTTTCCGACTTCTCTTAGGTCTCCCTCTCCCTTTCCAATTTCTGGCAATCTTCATGCTTTCACACCTTCTAGCCGGTGCCTCCATTAGACGTCTTCTAACATTGCCAAACCATCTTAAACGATTTTTTCTCATTTTATCTTCAATTGGTGCTATTCTTACTTTACCTCTAATTTTCTCGTTCCTAATCCTATTCCTCCTAGTGATCCCACACATCCATCTTAACATTTTCATCTCTACAACTGTCATCTTCGGAATATGATTATACTTTACTGACCAACACTCTGATCCTTACCACTTGCTAGACTAAGTGAAGATAATAAACAGCCACGTCATGCCATCTATGGAAAATTCACGGAGACGTGTGACAAAATTTCGCTGCAGTAGTGGAGCCAACAAATCGAGTCTAGAAAATGCATTTCAGTAAGCCAATCTGAAATGCACAAACTGAGGTAAACACTTGCTTCTGTCATTTTCCTTTCAGGCTAGGTAAGATTGATAAGGATCACTCATTAGTTTACATCGAGGACCAAGGGTAACAATCTATGACTGAGGTCAAGGACTGAGGTCAAGGATGGAGGCATGTAAGTTATGGCTAATGGTCCATGGCCCAAAGCCCCAGGCGGCAAATAAATTATTTCATTATAAAGCAAAGCAGTTGATTATATAGAAGCTCAATACTATCATGGACCATAGTCAACTTCCTCTTTGACCTATGAAGCAAACTCAATGAGCAGGAGAGGATTTGCTCCCCCATTAAGCAATCTTCAATGAATAGTAGGTGGGGGTATTCACCACAAATACTTACTGAGTGAAAAGAAAGCTTTCAAGTTTTTGAAGCAATTTGGATTTGTTAAGGAAATGAATCCATCTCTACTGGGAATAGGTTTCTAGTAAGTATCCGTGTGAAGATTCCTTTGATAAATCCCAAAGTTCACACCTCACCTTTCTATTACTCAAGCCTTTTATATCCCCTCTTGAGCCCACCTGATTTTGTAGTTTATTATCTATTACTAACAGATCAACGAATCCACGCTTATTTTCATGCTCCTAGAATTCTCTCAAATCAATAGCATTGTAATTTGACTTATTTAAGTCTTTCATGTTATGTAAATACGAGTGAAAGAGGAGAGGTTAACATCACTTGTGATGTTAGTCCCCCGTCATCGATCTTGTAAACCGTTGGATCAAAATCGGACAGTTCACAATAAAAGTAAGTTTGATAATTCCCGTTTAAAATTTTTTAAACTTAGTTTTGTTTTAAGCCATCTCATTGTGATCCGACAACTTACAAGGCCGATGTCACGGACTAATATCACCCACTGAATCCAATACAAGTAAGCATTATTAAGCAAAATGTAAACACTTCTAGCCTTCCATATGTAAATGGATAACTTCACAGTTTAATCCTATAGAAAATCAAAGGCGATTGGCAAGAAAAGGAAATTGAAGAAACCCTTTGAGGCTTGTTTTATACCAACTTGCCATTGAGGCTTTGTTTTTAACAACTTGCCACCCTAGTCAAACAGCAATAAGGTAGAAGTTTCAATAGATCCTGTTAGGAAACAAAAATCAAGACAAAAAACTGATATTGTTTTTTTCTCGACTAGCAGTTCAGTCTTACATGGACACTGGTATGCAGTGTGGATAAGTGTCTAAGGTATGAGGATATAACTGAATATCCATATTTTTCTTGCTATTCTCTTTTAATTTTCTAGGCAACATAAAAAGATTTCTTAAGAATATTTCATGCACAACATGGCAGTTTTATGCATAGTAATATGGTAAACCCCAGTTACAGATGACATTCTCTCAATCCTAGATGCTAAAATATAAAAAAATAAAAATAATAAAAAAGGTGAGGCATGACACAAAAATCATCTTACAAAATTTTATGCACATCAAGCAGAACTTGAAAATGAAAGGAAGGGCATTTTTCCAGGTATATGAAATATTTGGACTGATTATGGAAATTCAGAAATCACAGCATGGGTAAATCACTTCTGAATTTTGAAGAACAGGTACAAACAGCTGCAAGAGATAAATTACAAATTATATACAATGAAACCGCCCTAAACTTGTACGTTGCTCAACTGGCTTACCACAAGTGATCTTCCTATGCTCATTGGCGAAGACCTTCACAAGTTCACCCTGGACATAAATAAAAACAATTTTTTACATTCTTGTTGTACGGGACTAGTTTTATAGATCACAACATTAACAGACTTCAAACTTTGCATCATATAACCATGCTGCTAAATTTGCATACATATAAAAGGATGTCCAACGCCAAACATTGCTATGATCAAGTACCCAAGAAGTAAGGCCTAGTATGGTACAGGGAAATGGAAGTCATTCCCATCTTTTGATTCTATTACCTTGTCTGATACATTTATTTCAAATGGAAATAACCATCCTACTTGAATAGTTATTCTATTTCATTCCTCTTTTAAAAGAGAGACTGCTGATGTTACTCCTCTTCACAGCCCGAAGGAACAGAACATTATTTGAATTCATGGTGTTTTGAGGACAAATTGAAAGTATTAAAATGTATAAAATAAATATATCTTCAGAATAAAAATCAAGTTTGATCTTTGTAATTTAGACGATAATTTAGTGTGCTCTGTCATTGTATTTTAAAAACTTATTTTTGCCAAATCAGTTTTTCCCAGGACAATGTTTATGATTCACCTTAGCTCTTGTTGGGGGCTTTCAGGATTTTTGGTGCGAAGTTGAACGGTCTTGTTTCTAGTTCTTTGTGCTCTTTTAGTAATCTGGAACAATCAGCTCATTGTTGGGCTTCTAAGTTCAAGTCTTGTTATCGTGTTTGTTCCTCCGTTTATTCTTATGCATGTTTCAATTGATGCACTGGTTTGGTTTGATTTGTCTTTGTGTCATTAATCGACACAAAATGGGGTTGTACAGGAGGAGCATCAAGTTAGTTTAATATGCAATATTCAGTTCATTTCCTAAAAACTTAGTTGCATAGCCTTCATTTTATAAACCAAATAGTAGCCGGCTTTTTGTTGTAGGTAACATTTTTCTAATATATGGCCTTTTTTCTTTTTAACAAAATAATTTTCTTAGCATGTTTGGTAGCTTTTAAGCATGCTATTTCAAATTTTATAAAATAAATAAATAAATTATTGCCACAAAAAAAAAACTTAAAAATAGAAGAACCCATGTATAGGTTAAAAAAAATCAATTTTTTTAAAAACAAATGGATTTTTTCACTTGTACATGAATTTCTCTTTCAGGCAATGTTACTAACATAGCTAAAAGCTACAAAACAAAGCAAAAAAAGAAAAAAAAAAAAAAAAAAATCAAGTTTTGATGAAAAATTATGCCCCAAAAAAAAAAAAAAAAAAAACAAATTTTGGTGAAAAATTATGTAAAACAAAAAAAGTAGTTGAAAAAAAAAAAGTTGCCCACTTTGCAAACAGAGCTTTAAAGGATTGGGAGAATTAATGACTTAATAGTTGTGGTTGTCTAGGTCCAGATTGGATATTGCAATCATCTGGATACAATGCTGATGGTCATCGATGGTGAGAATCCCAAGATGTGAGCAGGGTGACCTAGAGAGGGAGAGAGAAAGAGAGAGCAGGTTTGACCATAGTTAACAATTCAACTATGATGAAGGATTCAAATGCAGGTAAGGTAGATGAATAGAGTTTATAAAGGGGGAGGGGAGGCTTGGGTGATTGGCCACACCCACCAAGGAAGGGGGTCTATAAGACAGATAGTCGGCTTTGCATGGTCTAATCACATCGTTAGCAGGGAATCCACCAGGTAGTAGTGGTGTCCACACATAATTGGGTAACACGAAGATCATGGTTGTATTGTACAAATGAGGAAATTCTAATCGTGGCAACCACGATAGATCACTTTAGCCCTAACTACCAAGTAGCTTGCCCCCAAGGTAGCAATGGTGGCATTAGCAGATGTGGCAATGGTGGTGGTGAGCATGAAACCCTTGAATAATATGGAGGGTAAATGGGACTTGGTGTTCTTATTACCAAAATAGGTAATAGTGATAAAAAGTTATAAGGATGATTTTGAAATAAATCCTTGTACCAATACTTCCACAGCATCCATTTCATGTAAATGAGTCTAGAAAAAGAACACCACGATGGAGGAGAAGTGGGAGGGCACAATAGCATGAGCTAAGAGGTTCTTCTACTGATATTACTATTAGTTTTGGAAAAGCTTCACTTGGTGAGTCTTCACAAGGTAGCGGTAGTGAAAGGCACCAATCATTGTACAATTCAATTTATCCATATTATTTTAAACCTTATAGCTACCCTCCCCAAAATCCCTCTCAGCACCTCCCTCCTCTTACTAAGTATCTTTATTACCATGATGACACCACAATTAATAGCAACGGATGGAATTAGAAGTCACAAGTAACTGAGACTCAACAAAATTCATTTAGGTGGTGAGTCCTACGATTCCATCACTTGGTTCATCTTATTTGGATAACTTTTATAATTCCATCTTTATTTCCGTTTAGTTTTTATAAACAAAGACTACATTTATTGTTAGTCCTTAAAAGGGTTTCAATCAAATATTGACAAAGATTTTCTGCAAAGCTCTTTTTATTTGTATATTATCTTATTTTAGAAATTATAAATTTTTTTTTTTAATTGTTGCATAAGTATCGACAATTTAATATGTATGAGCTTATTGCTAATCTAAGCAGCAAAAAAAAAAAAAAAAAAGGGGGTAATATTTATATATACACATTATTGATTGATTAAAAATGATTAAACAACACTAATAATCCATTTTTATAAATTTCAAGGGTTAATGCATAAAAAAATTATCCATTTTAGGTGCAGTGTCGATTAAAAAAAATAAAATAAAATCACGATTTCTTCCATTACACCTCATGTCAGTACTGCTATTACTGTTACCATTATTTAAAACCATGTGCAAATCACATCTACAACTTCTGTTTCTGTTACACCCCATGTCACTGCTTCTGTTACCTTTATCATTATTTAAAACCACATGCTTTGCGAATTCCTAAAGGGTGCAGTTGCATTTAGGATTTTTTTGTTACTGGAAAAGGAAAATGAAATGGATTCAAAATTACTTCTCTTGTATAGTTCTAATGGAAAATGGTGGGGGAAAAAAAACATGAAATTTGATAAGTGAAAAAAAAAAATTAAAATAGAAAATTAATTATTGAGATATGCTTTCCATTTCCTCATTAGTTTTCAACCCAACTAAACAAGAACTTATATTTGAAATTTTATGTTTTCTTCTTTTACCTTTGTTTTCCTTTTTCTTTTCATTTTAATTTTGTTTTTTGTCGCCAACTTCTTAATCCATACACCTCCAAAAAGACTAAAGGGGAGGGATTAACCGAAGAAATGTTCAAAATCTAGCTTTCCAGTCAACTCACAAGTCAGTTTCTCCACTACGACAGAATAAATATGATTCAAACCATTCCCTCCTCGTCCCCCTTACAAGTCCCTCTGAACAGAAAGTGGCAGTCCTTCACTTTATTCTAGCGATATAATGATGCATTTATGTTGAAGAAGTGATTCTACCTCGTTACTATTACAATTATTAGTTTTTAGGAAAAAATAAACACCGAACTGTATTACGGCACTGGATCAACTCACAAGTCAACTCACTAGTCAGTTTCTCCACTTCGACAGAAGAAATATGATTCATACCATTCCTTCCCTCCTCCCCCTTAGAAGGCCCACTGAACAGAAAGCGACAACTCTCCCTGCCTTCACTTCATTCTAGCAATATAATGATGCATTTATGTTGAAGAACTGAATCCACCTCATTACTATTACAATTATTAGTTTTTAGGAAAAAGTAAACACTGAACTTCCACTTAATAAAAGGCATTGGATCAAACTAGATCTCTACCCACCCCATAAGCATTTGCACCAGAAAATATATCAACAGGTCAATTCCCCATTGATAATGTCCTTCAGAGAATATAAGAAAAGGAAGGCTTCATGATGGTTTGGTGAATACCATTTGCCGGAGGGGAGAAAATTTCATTTGAGGTCGTAAAATCAAACCAACGTGAAATGAGGACTGGTGCAACGCAAAATGAATCAACCATATTTTACAACGTTGAGAATTTGAGATGATTGCAGAAAACAAAGCCAGGACAATTTATGATGAAATAGTGGACAAGAAGGTAAAATGTTAGGAAGGGCTGTAATAGGTTGGTGGGTCGTGATTACAGTGGTAAATAAAACTTAATTTACAGGTCACCCTTGGTCAAATTCGGTACTGATAGATGAAAATGAACCATCTTCTTGGCACAATGGTTGACATTATCAACTTTGAAGCACGAGAAAGACAGCTGGCACCATCAATCGATCATAGAAGTTCAGAATTGACCCCTAAGATTCTTATTTTAAAGACAAACAAAAGGAGACAGAAATACACATCTTTTGCATTAAAAGCCATTGCCAAAGACTCCCAACATATATTCGGTCAAAAAATATTAATTCAATGAACTAGATAATTCAGAACCTAACACCTGAGCGCACCTTAAATTAGAAATTGGGAACCCTCAAAACAGAAACAGTGACAAATACGTGAGTTAGAATTAGGAGATTTCACTATTATTTGTTTCTATGTTTATCTTTAATTAGCGGTTAATTAGGATCTAAAGTATTGGAAACATATCATATATTTTTGGATAGCCCATTGGCATTAACAATATATATACAAGGTTAATGGTATGATGAAGATCAATTACCCTTTTTCCCTATTCTCTGATTCCATATTTTTATTTTCAACTTAGTATCAGAGCCATCTCAAGAAAGAGAGAGAGAGAGAACCCTACACCAGCCGATCACCGCCTCAATGGCCGTCGACGTCCAATGAGTGTCGCAAAACCTGTTTGGACCTGACTGCTGCTTGTCGAGACCCTCGATCAGTGTCACTATTGATGCTCATTGAGACCTTTGATTGGTATCGCTATTGGAATCCATCGTCGATGTCTGTCCTGTTGTCTAGATTCCATTGACGATGCTTGTCTCTTTGTCTGGATCGCTATTGTTGATGCCCATCATTCGTAAGTCTGTTGCTAGTAATTGTATCTCCATCGACATCGCTGCGTGCCCTCGCCATGTTGTCAAGTTGGTTGCTTGAAGATTTCACTGTCGACTCCATCAACATCAACGCGTGAAGTGTTGATTTTGGCGTGTCGTATGAAACTCTTGCTGTTGATTTCTTGTTCCTCATTGATGGTCCTCAAACCGAGGATTTCTTTGTGTGCTGTATCTACTGCAACATCTCAGATCAGCCTTGGATTGATTAACTGGTATTTTACTGTTCTCTGTTTTGTCTTATTGATCACATGGCTGAAAATAAAGTGACTGTTGGTGAACTAGAAATCAACATTGGTTAAAGATGAAGATATTCCTCGTTCTATTACTTTTAAAGAATTAAATGGTCTAAATTATTTCACTTGAGCTCATGCGATAAAGGTATTTTTTCGTGGGAAAAAGAAATTAAAATTTCTTACTGATCTCCTACCCAAACTAGATGATAGTATGTATGAGGATTGACTTTGCGAGGACTCTATTGTTATGGGATGATTGTGGCATAGTCTTGAATCTCACATTGCTACTACAATGGATTTCTATGACTCTTCTAGGAAAATTTGGAATTCTCTTGTTGACTTATTCTTACAACACAGTAATGTTTCACAAGTCTTTGAATTGTATAAGTAGATCTTCACGACCAAACAAGCTGGTCGTTCTCTTTCTGAATATTACAGTGCTTTGAAAAACCCATGGGATCAATTGTTGCAACATCGGCCCTTTACTACAGATCTTGAACAACAAAAACAGCACTAGGAAGATTTTATGATTGCTTCTCTTCTTTCTAGACTTGACTCAGATCTATGTGGTTTCAAAAATCAAATCCTAGAAAGTAAGATGTTGCATACCGCTGAAATGCATACTCTTGCTCGTTGCGATTATCCTTAGGCCATCATTCACCTACTCAAACCTCTACTTCAAAAACTTCTGTCTTGATCTCTAATGATACTTTTCGTGGTAACATGCGAGGACATGGGGGTCATTCTTCTTGGAGTTCAACTCGGAAATGTACTAACTGTGGTCAATCACATTGAACCATTTTGCCGGTTTAAGTATGGATAGCCGGATCAAGATAAGCATGTGTCAAATGGCTCTCCTACTATGACATCCTCTCAGCCAATGCCAGTTACTTCAGAATCTTCAGCGTCCAGTACTCACAATAACCTTGCCACCCAGCTTAGTGAACTACTGCAAACTTTTCGGACATCTCATTCCTCTACTTCTACTACTACATTAGCAAATTTAGGTAATATGGCTTGTACCGCGTTCACTCCTACCTGGGTCACTGATTCTGATATAAGCTCTCATATTTCTGGTAAATCTTCCTTCTTCTCTCATTTAAATTCTGTTAATCATCGTGTTGTTTTAGCTAATGAATCATCTCTTCTTTTACAAGGGCAAGGAGTTCTTTCTCCTCATTCTTCAATCCATTTGACTCATAGCTTTTATGTCCCTAACGTTCCCTTCAATTTATTATCCATCAGTCAATTGACTAAATCTCTACATTATTCTATAACATTTTCTCCTACCACCTGTGTGTTCAGTTACTTAAGACGAAGAGGACGATTGGTTTGGGGCATGAGAAAAGCAGACCTTACTACCTGGATCCTGCTAGTTTTTCTATCACAATTTCTATTTTGAGTGCTGCAGTTTCTCCTCTTCAGTGGCATTTTTCGTCTTGGGTATCCATGGTTAAATAAATTGAAATCTATTATTTCTCATTTGAGTCATTTATTGAGTCTAGAACGTGAGGCTTGCCGTCTTGGTGGCACAACTGTACTTGTTTTCCATTCATGCTGTCAGTCGTCAATTAGAATCCTTTGATTTTAGTCCATACAGACATATGGGGACCTTCTCATATTACCAGTCTTAATGGTTATCAATACTTTGTTATTTTTGTTGATGATCATTCTCACATGACCTGGTTATTTTTTATGAAACAGCGATCTGACTTACCTAATATTAGACTCGCGCTTACAATGAGATATTTACCCAATTTGGTAAACATATCAAAATTTTCCGCTCCAATAATGGTTTGGAATACATGCAATCTGTTACGATTTCCTTTTGTACTACTCGGGGGATTATTAACCAGACCACTTGTATTCATACCTCACAACAAAACAGTACTGCTGAGCGTAAACATCGAAATTTACTTGATGTTGCTCATACTATGATGTTCAATTTGCAAGTGCCAAAACATTTTTAGGGGATGCTATCCTTACTGCTTGTTTCCTTATTAATTGTATACCACCTGTCGTATTGGGTAACAAGTCTTCATTTTCCATTTTGTATCCTGCCGGTAACCCCATTCCTTCTCAAGTTTTTGGTTATGTTGCATTTGTTCATATTCTTGATCCTGGTTTAGATGGATTGTCTCTTCGTTCTCGAAAATACATTTTTTTGGAATATTCTTGTGCACAAAGGGTAACCGTTGTTATCACCCATCTTCTCGTGGGTATTTTGTGAATGCTAATGTTACCTTTTCTGAGTCCACTGCCTTCTTCTCCATGTTTGGGACTGGATTATCTCATGAGCTTATTTCTAGCACTAAGGGAGAGTCATAGACTGGTCAATGAGACACTGGTCCTACTTTACCTCTCTCTCAATCTTCCTTGCAGGAATATCAACAAAATCAAAACCATCAAGTTGTTCCCTTGTAAGTGTACCAGTGGACTCAAGCAAGACCAGTTGTTTCTTATGGGCCATCCAACTCGTCCAATTTGTCTAAGGAGCCAACCCCTGCTACTTCTAACTCTGATAATGATCTATCCATTGCTTTACGTAGAGGTAAGCGTACTTGTACTCAACATCTCATTGCCAAATTTGTTTCCTATCATCGTACTTCTCCTTGTTTGCATTCCTTTGTGTTTATCCTCTGTTTCTCATCTAGCCTCATCCCAAGCTGCCTTATTTACCCCTGAATGGAAGCATGCTATGGATGAGGACATGAAAGCACTTTATCAAAATCATACCTGGGAACTAGCATCATTACCTTCTGGAGAGCAAAGAGTGGGATGTCGTTGGCTTTATAGTGTAAAATATCTTCCAGATGGTTCTGTCAAGAGACTCAAAGCACACGTTGTTGTTAAAGGCTATACTCAAACTTATGAAATTGATTATCTGGAGACTTTTTCACTAGTTGCCTACTTAAATTCTGTTCGCATACTCCTTGCCGTAGTTGTGAGTTGTTCTTAGCCTTTTTACCCGCTGGACATTAAAACCCTCCATGGTGAGCTTCAAGAGCAGATTTACATGGAGCAACCTATTGGCTATGTTGTTCCTGGGAGTAAACACCTAGTTTGCAGATTACGTCGTGCCTTACATGGTTTGAAACAATCTCCCCGTGCCTGGTTTGATAGCTTTAGTGATGTTCTGCTGAAGTATGGTTTGAAGCGTTCTACTTCAAATCATTCTGTTTTCACTCACTTCTTCTAATTCGTGTATGTTGACATCATCATTAATATGGGGACAACATCTCAAGTACTACTGGTTTGAAGTCTCATTTAAGGGGATGTTTAGAGTGCCAAAAAAAAACCAAAAGTAAGTGTTAATGTGATGTAAAAGTGATAGATGGCAAATTTTGATTGAAAGAATTTGAAAACTTTTAAAGTTTTTTGAAATTTTTTAGAAAAATTTGGGAATGCAAACTAAGCCTAAGTCAACATTTCCACACTAAAGACTTGGGGTACTCTTCGCTATTTCTTTGGCGTAGAAATAGCACGATCTCGTGCAAGACTCACTCTTTCATATCGCAAGTATGTGTTGGATCTTCTATCTAAAACTGGTTTGCTAGGTTTTCGCTCCGCTGACACTCCTATCGATACATCTGTCAAACTTGATACTACTACTAGTACACCTTTCTCTTATGTTGGTCATTATCGATGCTTGGTTGGCAAATTGATATATCTTACAGTCACTCGTCCTAATATTACATATTCTATGGGTATTGTTAGTCAATTTACGTTACTTGAAAGGTGTCCTTGGTCGTGATTTGATCTATTGACCTTCATCTCTTTCATCTCTTTCTGTGACTGGTTATAGTGATGTTGACTGGGCTGGAAGTAGCATTGATCGTCGCTCTATCTCTGGTTATTGTACTTTTATTGGTGATAATATTGTCACTTGGCGAAACAAAAAGAAAAATGTAGTTATCCATTCTAGTGCCGAAGCTGAATATCGTGTCATGACTCATACAGCGTCAGAGATGCTTTGAGTTTGCTTGCTCCATTACTCCGGTCTATAGGTTCCTCAGCCGATGTCGATGTTTTGCGACAACCAACTTGCTATCTTCATTACCAACAATCCTATTTTTCATGAAAGCATAAAACATATTGAAATTGATTGTTATTTTATTTGGGATCTTTTGATGAGAGGTGATGTTTGCACGTCGTATGTGCGCTCAGAGTCACAGTTGGGTGGCATTTTTACCAAGCCTTTGCCACAAGTCTCTTTCTAGCATTTGTAAGTCAAGCTGAGCTTATTTAATTTGTACGCTTCAGCTTGAGGAGGAGTCTTAGAATTAGGAGATTTCACTATTATTTGTTTTTATATTTATCTTTAATTAGCTATTAATTAAGATCTGAATTATTGGAAACATATCATATATTTTTGGATAGCCAGTTGGCATTAACAGTATATATACAAGGTTAATGGTCTGGTGAAGATCAATTAACCCTTTTCCCTATTATCTGATGTCATATTCTTATTTTCAACTATATGCAACGCAGAACACATACACAACAAACAATATAATAAATGCCAGTGCATATCAACTACCAAAAATTAGATGTTACCCATAATTGGTTAATCCATCCTGAATTAAAGGAGAGAATACCTTGCGTTTCCTATTATCCAGAGGCTGGACTTCAATAGCAAGGTACGTATCAACATCGTCAGCAGTAACAAGATAGGTAGGCTGCTTTGCTCCTGCCAAAAACATCTTCTAAAGATCTAAATATTCAAACAAAAGAATGAAACCCTTAAACAAAACATCAATGACAAAAGAATACCCTCTATGTAGTTCACAGACCCATCTTCCAAATGGCGTATCCACTGCAAGTGTAGAAGGTAATCCAGAATTTAGCACTCATTCATACAAAAACTAAAATTAGAAATTTCCATTTTGACATATATCTAAGCAAGATTAACCACCAAAATCCAGATCATTAGTCACAAGAAAGAAAAGAACGCCTGAATTTCAGAAGAACCTCAAAGTTACAACTGGTTGTTCCATGAATTGAGTATCCACTTGCTTGGAGTTGCTGTCCTGGAAAAGCATCACCTGAAATTTGGAGGCCATCTATTGCAGGTAGTGGATCATCATCTCCCGCTGGATATTGCAGTGAATTTAGTGCATGATAAACAAAACCAATCCTTAAAGTAATTAACAAAAAAATGAAAGCACTAGATATTATTACCCTCGGAAAACGATGAAGAAGGTTCTTCAAGAACTGGGGGTAAAAAAGGTGAATATGCAGTGGGATCATCAAGTGTAGTTTGATATGAAGAATTTTTGGAAACCCAATTAACAGAAGGGTCTCTGTCATTTTGCTGTCCCTCCACATCAAGATCATCCATTTCAGTGCTGCTGACAGGGTCGGTAAATGTCACCTGTTTAGAAGTGGTTTGCTCGCTATTATAATGCGTTGGGTGCAAATCACCCCGGCTGACAGAAAGCTGTGTGGGTATATCTTGGGATGCGGCATTACTGAAACACCAACAGTAAGTGTCAATAATTATAGAGGTGTTTGGTTGAAAAAAAAAAATTGATCAAAAAATGCAGTGAAAGTACAAAAAATTTGATGTAAAAGTAATATGTGGCAAATTTTGAGATCAAAAAATACAGTAAAATTACAAAGATTTGATGTAAAAGTAATATGTGGCAAATTTTGAGTGGAAGAAAGTACGAACTTTTTTTAACTTTTGGTATTTATTTTTTTACCAAACAGCCCCTATACTATTGAAAAATGAAAAGCTTTAAACCATCTCCAATTATAAGACTAAAAATAATAAAAAGAAAAAAGAAAGTCTACAAGCAATTTTATTAGTGCAAGCAAATTATGTTCCAAAAAATGAAGGCACAAGATGTCGATTGCCCGCTCCTCCGGGAAAGAGAGAGGAAAAAAAGTAACTGAATAATTAAATAAAAATAAAAACAAACACAAATAGAGATAGCTATTTAAATTCAAATTTATAATAATAATAATAACTCCTGCTCTCCACAAGTTCAATATAATCATAATTCTGATTTCATTTTTAAAATGAAAAAGGAAACACCAAAATAATCTCTGAAAAGCTTAATTCCTAATACAACTAAACTTGGAATCAAAATTTAGAAATAGCTAAATTATACAAGCTACTCAAGTTCACCGTAGTGCTGCACAGGCAGCAAGTTGGAATATTTCTTACTTATTATTGCTAATCCTACATCCATATTTGACAATAATTTATGCACACTTGACCAATTAACAAAAGAAGAATATTGTAATTATACTTCTAGTCCACAGTAGCAGTCCCCATTGACCAGGTTTACCTGCTTGCAAGAGGTGAATACCTCAACAAGTCATCAGACTCCGGATTATGTACAAACCCGTCGCTTAAACCACTCTGATGTTGTCCCAATATATCCCAATCTCCAGTGGTCTGAGGATCGGAAGTAGTTGATACATTTCCACGAGAATAAGCAGGCCGAGGCACAAGCTCAAGCCCATTTTTGTCCTGTCAAAGGAACATAAAAAACAAAAAATTTCAGAAATTCATTACTACAATTAGAGGGGAGCTTAAAAGGATATATGTACATACTGAGGTCAATGCTACACCAATGGAGTGAGATGGCGATTGTGGAGGAAAATTTGATGAATTCACATCAGAACGCCAGGGTGCCAGTTGATACTGAGACTCCTTTAGCTTTGCCTGACAATCAGAATGTCATGCACAGAGTCAGGAAATTAATTACTATGAAAAAGAGAGAATAAAGATCATCGATATCCAAAATTGACATAAGCATTGTCAAATCTGCTAGAAATTGCAGATCAAACCAATAAATGTAACAAGTGTAATGTGTAGAATACCTCAGTAATAATGAGCTTCTCCTGCAAATGTTTAAACAGGACCTGCGAGAGAAAATATCCTAAAGGTTAAAATCTTGATGCAATTTCACAATAAGAAAGAACTTCAAGAACAGTAGTCAATAAATAGACATCTTTATTTTTTATAGCCATTACAAAATCATATTAGATAACTCTCTCACAATGTTTTACATATTGTACATATTACATTTTTTAAAAACACCTTATATGGTGATGCCACATTAATTAACTGGACATGTCAGCTTGATATGGTCTTTATACCACATTATGCAACCTCACTGGTCTGACATATGTCCTGGATGTTGAATGATTGTCCTGAAAGTTATGATAATGTGCACTGTTAGGTTCAGGGTTCACTGAAAGACTAAGGCTATGCTTGGAACGCATGAATGAAGTGGATTGGGAAGGGAACTGAATGAGAGTGGAAATGGAATAGAAATGTCATTCTTATTCCTGAATTGGTTGCCAAATAAAATAATATTGTAATCTAATGACCATTTTCATTTAAATATTAATTCAGAATAAATTAAAATGAAATTGAATTAAAAAAATTTAGAATCTACGGTACAAACAATGGCGACTTTGAGGCAGCAGTGAGGTACCTAAGGGTCACAGAGTAGAATCATGGAATCAATTTTTCTGCTTATAAAGGTAAAATTGCCTACATCTAATCCTTGCCCATTTTTTAGAATAGGAGACGGGACACGGGTGGCAGTGGCAGGTGGTGATGATGGCGATAATGATGGAGAGTGCTAGTGCTAGCGATGGAGGAGGAAGAGGTGGTGAGTGGTGGCTGTGGTGGAAGTGATGGATGTGGTGGATAGCAGTAATAGCTAAGTCTTGAGGGTGGTAGTGGAAAGGTAGCAAATGGTGGGTGGCTGAGTTAGCCAGTAAAAATGGTGAGGGTTGGGGGTGATTGGTGGAGGCCATTTGATAGGTAACCTACCTTTTTTCTTACTTATCCATAATACATAACCCGCATTTTTTTCTTTGGGGTGGCCATATAAATTTTTTTATTATCTTACTTTTTCTTGTGAAGAGGGGGAAGGGGCCAATGCCCTAGTCAGTAACCTGTAGTTCTACCTCCAACTAACCATAAGATCCTCAAACTTTGGGCAAGTATTGGGAAGGGAGGATGATCTCCCACCATGAGGGGAGGACAACCTCCCACCATCTATAAATTCTCAAGAGAAAATTCTCAACTAGACAAAGGAAGTGAGATTACATGAGCAAATTCTAGTATCTCCTGGTATTTAAGATGGAAAGTGACGCACTAGATCGTAGAACATTTTCAATCCATCTGCCATTAATGATACCACAATAGCTAGCAGGTTATACATATGCTATAAGATACGCATCTCTTATGAGATCGGCGACAGCAATAGTAGAGAATAAATCCAGGGATTATAAATCTTGTCTACTCCATTAAAGTTCGGACTTAGAATTAATAAATATAGAAAGAAACAACACACAACTCAAACGAGATATTACAAACCTTGAGATTGCTGACAATGGATTGGGCATCAGGAACAGGTGGCTGCAGAGAATACTCAGCGAGAAGAGGCAGCAAAGTTGAGACAAATGTTGTTCTTTCTTGTTGTGCAGCCTGAAAGACCCAAAACATGATCAGCATAAAACAAATGTCTGACATAAAATAACTTCAGGAAATGAAAAGCATTTGTAAATATCTAAATGTTTCTCTCAACTCTAGCATGCCATTACATGCACTACATAGGTATTGGAATAATTTGCTTACGATAATGACATTTAACATAAAAATTAGCTGCAATTATTCCATAGTGAAGGAAAGAATAATTTTTCTCTTCTAACTACAAGGCCAAAATGGCTAAATATATATACACTACCTAGTCCTCTATTTAGGAAAGTTGTACCCATATAAGGCAGTAGTTAAAGGCATTGAATACCTTAATTATAGCCACAAGTTACAGCCACTAATTACCTAAATTACAGCAGCTACTAATTACCCTAATTACAGCCATTAAATCACGCCTATATACAGCCTAATTATAGCCTAATTATCTGTCCATTTTCCAACAATCCCCCTCAAGCTGGTGAATAGATGTCTTTCATTCCCTAGCTTGCTCACAATATCTTGAAATGGTGCACTTGCTAAGCCCTTAGTTAACACATCTGCCATTTGTTTATGGGTTGGAAC
>QLOD02000024.1:11206920-11238169 GCA_003260245.2 Sideroxylon spinosum | reverse complement strand
AGCCTAATTATCTGCCCATTTTCCAACACATAGGCATCAAAAGAATGAAACACAGAACCACAGTTATCAGAGGCAGCCGGTGAAGGTATGGATTTAAGGTATACTGATTCAACTAGTGGTACAACTAGGAACGGCAATAGAATGGGTAGACAAGGGTATACGACCCGCTCAAACAAACTTGTTTGCAGTAATCTAAAAGAATCGGAATAGGATTGGGATTAAAATAAATAACAAAAGGTTTTGGGATTTTCTTGTAAAGTACCTCACCATTCCTTTTTGTTGATAGGGCTACCCGTAAATCATCCAATAATAATATACAATATTATATTTAATACCCATTAAAAATATCATTACAATATGTCACTATGTTTTTGAAGTTCAAAGTGTCAACCTAATAACACGGCAGGGTGGCGTAGCGGATTCAGGGTTCCTGTCAAAAACCGTAAACCCGAGATTGGTGTGTGTTCGAGTGTCGCTAGCTGCGCCCTGTCACTTAACAGAGTAAGCCTTGGGTTGGGCCGCTGCTACCCGGTTTACCGATCGGTTACACGGCCCGTTGAGGACTGTAATAAACCGGCCCGGTTCCGGGTCATTAAAAAAAAAAGTGTCAACCTAATTTATTATCATAGTGGGTGAGTCGAGCGAACAAGTTTCACAAGTTCAAGACAGGACGAGTTTGGGACGAGAACGGTAGAGGATTGAGAAAGCTAACGCTTCATTTGGTTTGTTTTTCTATTTTCTGTTTTCTAATTTCTGTTTATAATTCATTTTCAATTTTACACTTTTGAAAACAAGGAAAACAGTTCAAATAAATTTGGTCACTTTTGTTTTCAAAATTTTTTTTAAAAAATAGAAAATGAGTTTACACATGAAATGAAAAATAATAAAAAGTCATTTTGAGAGGTTTCAATCCAAAACAAGGAAAACAAAGCATTTTCTGTTTCCTTGTTTTGAGACTTTTAACACAAAACGAAAACAGAAAACAGAAAATAAGAAAACAAACCAAATGCCACTTAAATTTTACAAGTACCCAACCCCTTTAGTTTCCCTAGTAAAACCAGTGTTCAAAAATTATATAATAATTTATTTATATTACTTAACTTTATATTTAATATATGGTTAATGACTGCTCATGAGAAACATTTGGCGTAGTGCAAGACATTGATACTTCCCTGTGGCTTAGTGGTATTCAGGCCAGGGCAATGCCAAATTAATCACCATTTTAATCATGGCAATGGTCTAAGCTGCTGGTCAAAGCTGGTCAACCTTAGTTGTCCGGTACTTAATTAATCCGATCCAAATTATTGCATTGACTGGCCGATCCGGTCCAGTTCTGACAATTGCATAGAACAGAACTGAAGGAGCGTAAATCTAGGTGTATGATTTGTCAAATCTCTAGAAGTTAATGCAGAAACTAAAAGAGCAGCTACATCAAATCACCAATACTACAAAACATCATTTTGCTTGACTGAATAAAAACTAATGCAGTCCAAGGAAGCTAAAAACCAAAAAACAGTTCCCTCTACACAAAACAGTGGACAAGTCAAACAAGAAAGTAAAAGCACCTCAGCCGGCATACACAAGATCTGAAAGAAATATACCTGCAATGCATATGTAAGACGTATATTTTCCTCCATTATGTCTTGCCGGTAGGAGAGGGCTTTAGATGCTGCATCAACAAGGTCTTGCTGCTGCTGATCAAAGGCCTAGGGACATGCAGAAAATTAAAACAATTTCCATTAGTTTTATCGAAAGAGACAGCTGGAGAAAAGATCAAGTAGAAAAGAAGCATGAGATGAATCCTTCATACCATGCGCATATAAGCAATGCGCTTTTCAAGAACATATTTCTCATTGCGTGCTTGTGCTTCCTATCAATACAGTAATCAACAGTAAGATGGAAGTAAGCACAAACAAGAAATTCTACTTCGATGTATCTGATGATTCCAGATGCCTCACCTTGACTGCATAGTCAGCAAGATGTTTGCGCAACTGTAAAATCTCTTCTTCATGTTCCCGAATCTTAACAAAAAGATCCTTTTTGTATGTGCATGTACACAAATCCATCAAAAAAGGGGCAAAAATGTCTTGGGATTCTACAATTAGTCCACTAAATCAATATCAACGAATATGAAAAATTGGAGATCTTTTAGAGTGTACCTGCTTCCAGAGGTTAGAATTATTAACTTCAGACATTGGCATCAGCCCATGTCCAGATAAAGATTCTCCTTCCATTTGATGCCTACCAAAATAAATAGGTTTCAATTTTTTGCATCTCTATCTAAAAATATTAAGAGAAAATTCCATTCGCATTTTATTTTATCTGTGTGAATGTTTATTACATCAGATGCTAAATACCTGCTGGGAGAAAAGGATGTTGTAGATGGTGAAGAAAATTGCAACAATCCAGAATTATCAACAGGGGTCTGACCACCAAGAAGTACTTTCAAAGTCCCACTGGTTTTGCTACCCTCAGAGTGGCTTTCAACATGAGTTCGTATGGCAGGATCCTTGTTATTTTGTATTTTATCTTCCCGGCTTATAACACCAGATGGATCATTCAGAGGAGAGCGGTCAGTACCTCGAACTCCATATCCTTGATTTACCGCAGAGTCCAGTTGGTGAGCTTTGTGTGGTCCTTGAGCATGATCATCCCACTGGTCAACCAATTTAGGTCTTTGAGCTGTTGCGTTATCTGATCTCTGCAGAAAGTAAAGATCTTCCAAAAATAAATGCTACATGACAGAGACAGATAAAGAGCTAAAATTGTCCTTATTACTGAGCATACAACTAAAACTAGTACTGCAAAGCTCATGCCATGTTCATCATGAGAAACTTGCAAACTATGAAACAGGGCAAGCAGGTAATATGGCTGCCACAATGAACTCTCACGATTACATTGAGCTAAAAAATTTTAAAGAAAATAATGTTTTTGAAACAATTGGAACAGAAAAGGCATCATAATGTCATCAGAAAATTTACAAACATGCAGCAAGATACCAAAATGGGCAGTATCTTTAACAAAATGGCTAACCAATCCAAAACACCCTGGTCAAACAAATTCTTTATTCTTATAATGACACGAACTCCGAAGTATAAAAGACTCTGAATGCTTTCATGTCAAACTACAAAAATGACAAGGCCCCCGGTTTCAGCCTTCTGTTAAAATAGCTTGATATATTATTGGGTCATTTTCCTAATAGCTTAAGCTTTTCAGACAATTGGTAATTTAAAAACCTCTTTAGAGAAGAAAATAAAAAGGAAATCCAGATGCTATTCTGTCGTAAGACGATAGAGAGTAAAACAAAAAGAGAGAAATAGAAAGAAAAGAAATTTAGAAGAGAGAAAAGAAAGAAGAAGAGGGGAAGGGAGAACAAGCCACGGAGACTTCAATAACTCAATTTTTCTATTTATCAATGTGTCTAACCCTAATCATCTTAAGCCTTTAAATATGCTAATTCAACCTCAAGATAACTAAAAATAAAGCAAAATCAAATATTCTAACAAAGCTTACTTAAATAAATCTAAAAAAATCTTCCCAAAAATAAAATAAAAGTAAAATCCTAATATAAGATCTAATCTTAATCAAAAATAAAATCCTAATAATATAATATATATATATATATTTTGGCTTCCGCATCATTCTCCACCCTTTAGAAAAACTCGACTCCATCGAGTTGAAAATTTACGCACTTCTTCAATCACCGGGTCATAAACAAAACGGATGTTCAAGCCCTTCCTAACGTTCATGGACGTGCATCAAGAGTGATAGAAATCTAGTGTCTCCACAAAGTCTCCCAAGATAGAAGTACCGCCATTCAAAAAATAGAACTTATAGGAATTGGAAGAATACAAAAAATAAACTAACTTGTGAGAGACGTTTAGATGTAGGGAAGAGAAAATCCATAGAAGAACCATAGGTTTTAGGCATACTCTTCAGTCTGATAGTACCGACAGGGACCTCAACAATATCATTAGAATTCTGTGCACTATAAATCTGCACCTCATCAAGAGAAATGACTTCAGTAGTAGCAACAATTTCGGTAGTCGCAACAATTTCATCAAGTGGCTTGCCCATGATTTGGTCATCATCCTCATCAGCTAGGAAAAAAAAGTCATCAGGATTAGACTCATAAATCAACTCTTCATTTGATTATCATTAGACTCTCTCTTCACTTCAAAGTGGTCGTCATCAGATTCTCTACTCAGTTCATCAATGACTTTTGGAATATCGGAAAAGGCACCAAATGGAGGAATTGAAGCTGTATTCGGCTTTGAATTCGATATTTGATTAGAATAGAAGTGAATACGGTTGATCGGCTAATAGCGTTCCCCAAATCGTGCATCCACCCTTTGAATGGCTTCGGTGAGGGCTACTATTTGGGTTTGCATGGTTATCGTTCGAATGAGTAGCCGGCAGTGCGTTGACAACTTGGAATCTTTAAAAATGGGCTAAAAGGGGCTCAAAAAAAAAATTCTAAAATGTTTTGGAATATTCTGGACCTTCACCGGAGTATCGCCGGAGGTCATCGAGGCACTGGTCGGGTCACCGGAACTTCGCCGAAGGTCACTGATGATAGTGGTGGTGTTTGCCGATGGTGAGAGTCACCAGAGATGCACGAAAGTGGATTTGCTAAGTTGTTGCTAACGTGACGCGAAGGGTCAAGGTTTTGGACTATGATGGCGACTAAGGTTTTAGATTATGATAGTGGCTAGGGTTTTGGAATATGATGGCGGTCAGGGTCTGAGGCTCGACAGTGAATAAACTTTTGATTCGAAGGAAGTTTAGTGATCGAGGTTTCGCGTGATCGAGCTTTTGCACTGGTACCAAAGTTGATATAGGACGACAAAGAGTAAAGCAAAAAGAGAGAAATAGAAAGAAAAAAATTTAGGGGAGAGAAAAGAAAGAAGAAGAGGGTGAGAGAGAACAAGCCATGGAGGCTTCAACAATTCAATTTTTCATATTCACCAATGTGTCTAACCCTAATCATCTAAAACCTTTAAACAGGCTATACATCCTCAAGATTATTAAAAATAAAACAAAATCAAATATTTTAACAATTCCTACTTAAAATAAATCTAAATAAAATCTTCCCAAAAATAAAATAAAATAAAGTAAAATCTCAACATAAAATCTAATCTTAATAAAATAAAAGCCTAATAATAATTATTTAATATATATATTTTGGCTTCCGCATCATATTCCAATAACTATCAAACTACTAAAAGCAAAGTAAAGATTGGCTCGTGTTTTTATTCTCTTCTCCTCAAAGACTCATGGAGTATAAAGAACCAAAATGTCGGCTATCAAATAATACCGTTCTCAGCTTCCCTCCCTTTCTTCCTACTACACCCTTTTCTTGTTTAGATAATATAATTTATTGATTCAGTTTCTCTATCACTGTTCTACATTCGTGTCTTGCAACAGTCTCTCTGCTGATTCTTTTGCCGCATCTTCTTTAATTATTTCCTCCTCCTCCTCCTCCTCCTCACAGACTGTTGTTGCTCCTTCTTCCTTAGTGCTTATCGTATTCTTTTTCTTTCTCCAGCTCCTTCTTTTCTTTTCATTTTTCGAAAAGTTCTCTAGCTATTTCTTTAAAAATTAATATTTTTTGCTTGTAACTTACGATTTCAGCTTTTTGTAACCTATTCTAACTTCATTCCTAGATTTAGAAAATTGAAATAATGAATATAATCCTTTATTAAAAAACTTACCTATCATATTTCCCTTGATACTAGATATCAAATATTAGTATTGGAGATCCAAGCTGTCATACAATGTTCTACATCTGCAGCCACCATTGACAATGCAACAACTACAACTCGGTAAACTGAAGTCTACATGAAAGTGAAATTAACAAATCCACGAGGCACACGTGTAAATGACAACATACCAATAAAAGGCCAAAGTATTCAGGCACCAATCATAGGCCTTGTGTGGTAAATTGGTAATGCACTTTAAAGTCTAAATAAGGAGCATATGTTCTAAGAGAAAGAGAGAAGTAAATAATTGTTGGTATGCCACAATATCAATTAAACAATTCTACATAGAATATTAGCTAACTAGTAGCTAACTCACCAATAAGTGTGTCTGTGGGGTTTAACCAAGTCAACAAAACAATTATAACAAAGAAAGTTTACCCATAGCCAAAGAAGGTTACCTGTAAAATAATGAAACCAAAAACAATACAAGGAGTACATCTTTTAGGCACCTGTGTGAAAGCACTTACATATTTTTCAAGTTCTTCATACTTTTTCTGAAGTTCAATCCTTAATCTAGTGTTCTCCTCCACCTGAGAAGGGTTATAAAATATTGAATGAACAATCTACCTTAAATTATTCCAAAGTCACAACCACCACTAGTATAAATAAGCAACATAATAATTTTCAAATCAATACCGTAAAAAGCACCAGGCTCCCCTAAGGCACCAAGAGCCCTTATAGCCCGATGCACCTAGGTGCTGGCCTTAGTAAGACAAGGCACTAATTTAAAAAAATAATAATAAGGAATAGAAAAGGAAACAAACAAAAGCTCTAAACATTCTAACAATCATCAAATATAGATTACATCCATCATTATTAAACAATATCAGCATGATATTTTCCAATTAGGTTAGCGTAGCAACAAACACAAGGTAATATCATTGATAGTGTAAAAGTAGCTATTTTTGCAAAAGAGGCAAATTAAAAACAAAAACATAATCTTATCTATTAAATAAAAGGAAACAAGTCTAAGATTCTCTAATCTTCATCCGCATGTAGCAAATCACCCCATGTCAAGCTTTCATCATCAAAAACAAATTCTTGTATTAGAGCCTATCCAATTAATTATTCATTACTATAATCAAAATCATGAAAATTGATAGGATCAATTTCATTCCGCTAGTCATATTAAAGCCTTCAGACTTCGGGACGTAAAATCTCTTTCCAAATTCAAAAATTTTTCTATTATTATATTATCACCCATTTTGGTCCATAACAATGGACGAGCCTTGCTTTTAGACCTAAAAATCAAAGTATTGCATAACATGAAAAAGACAACACCTCAAACACCGCTCACCTAGGCACGGCCTTACAAGCAGTACCTCTCTTGGAGCCATGAGGTGCTCAGGCCTCGCCTTGCATCGCCCAAGCACCAAGGCAAGTGCCTGGAGGGCTTTAAACAACATTGTGTCAACCTTTATATGTAAACATTTTAAATTAAAATTAATAAAGATAGTCACTAAGTAATATAGCATATTGTGGCTGGTAAACCATATCTATTTATTTATTTATTTTGGGTTAACAAGGATAATAGAGTTGCAAAGCTCAATGACCACTGATATTAGATATGTTTTTCCACCTTTTGGCGGTTCAATTAAAGAGACACAAATATTTAGGATGAGGCATTTTGTGGAATGTCAATATGGAAGAAGATCACCAGTATCGGACATAGGATTATTATATAATAACATGTGCAAGGATTGCGTGTGAGCAAGTTATTCATTGCATATATTTTTCTTGTGCCCATTCAAAACAGTTTATAATTAGTACTCCTTACCAAAAGTTGACAACAAATACATGTTGAGGTGACAATCACGTCTAATTTTCTTGAATAAGAGAAGTGCCAATCACATACTTGAAAGACTTTGACACCATGCAGGAAACACATTAACACTTCATTTAGATTGAATGGTTTCGACGGGAGATGAGGGGTAAGGATCATAGTTAACCTTTTCGGGATTGTTTTTTGAGTGTGTTATATATTGTTTCATATCGACCTGTGATAAAAGTCACTCCCCCCGTACAAGAGATGGACATCCCTCACCTTAACACCTAAGTTTTGGGTTGAGATCCCCACTTTTATATGTTGTTGGGCTCCTTTAACATGGTACCAGATCGAGTTTTCAAAATTAGGTCTCACCATTGTCCATGTTAACCTATGTCCATGCGGGCCAATGTGCGGGGATTATTAGATGTTGTCCCACATCGGCCCATGATAAAAGTCACTCCTCCATATAAGAGATGAACGTCTCTTACCTTAACACCTAGGTTTTGAGGTTGAGGCCCCTACTTTTATATGTTGTTGGGCTCCTTTAACAGAGAAGAAGAGAAGCGACTAGAGGTTTTAGGAGGGGAGACAGTACCCACAATTCAACCACTTTCCTTTTCCTCCAAAATTGGGAGGAAAGGGGAACATCAATGAGTACAAATATTAATTTTTAACAGCCTTCCCCTCCCTTCCCGTTACAAATATTTGTATTACCAAACAACTTGAAGGAAAGTTCACCCTTCCCACTCTTTAATTAAACATTGTCTAACCAAATAAGGGAATAATATACTCCCCCCGGCACGGGTGCACGCCCGTCTCTTCCCTTCTCGTCCCTTCACTCCCTTAACCTTTCATTGACTTCCTTTTTCCTCCATCCAAATGGAGTGTAATTGTTAAACCATCACCGCATAACCATAATAAATTCTGAAAAATGTTAAAAACAGTCCACAACTGACACCTTGATCCTTAGCTGAGCAGTGTTCTATATTTTGATTGAAAATTGAAAACAATTCAAATTTAGTAGTAAAAATCAAAAGTACAAGGCAAGATTTCTGGGATGGTTCAGAATCAATATCCACGTCGTCTTAGATTCTACAAAAATACTATCAAAAGTACAAGGCAAGTTTTCTGGGTTGGTTCAGAATCAATACCCACATCGTTTTAGATTCTACAAAAATACTAAAAACAAACATAACTTCAGAAAGAGAGAAAGAGAAGAAAAAATAAAAAGGATCATCTGCTGGAGTAGATAGTTGACGCTGTGAGTGACATTAAGGAAAAAAAAAAAAAAAAGGGAACGAGGTGAAATGCAAGACCTGTTGTTTGATGGTAGCCGCAGCAGCCTCAATAGCTTCCCTGACCTGCAACAACCCATCGTTGTTGTTGGCGGTGGTGGTGGTGGGATTGGAGTTGGGAGAATCATTAGTATTATTACTAACAAGAGATAGAGAATCCAACTTGCGGGCCAAATTAGGTCCTCCATCAATCCCACCACCGTTGTCCATCTTTGCCAATTGGAATTTTCAACTGTTGCAATCACAATCCACTGCGACGACGATCAAGATCAAGCAATCCTCCTCCTCCTCCTCCTCCTCCTCCTCCTCCTCCTAATAAGCAAGAATTTGAGAAATGCGATTGGTGATTGATCGAGGAAGACTCTTACCCTATCGTGCCTTGGGTGGAGAGATACGATAATATAGGAAGGAATGTTCTGCGTACAAAGAAATATAAGGCGAAGTAGCGGAGAGGCTTGTAGACCGTCCGGTCAGTCTTCTTCTTCTTCTTTTGGGGGTTTAAGTCTCCTTTGAGTGGCTGTCAAGACCCGAACCCGTTTACCCGCCAAAATCAACCCGAAGAATGGGTTAACTCAGCTGCACCTCATCAATCTCAAATCTGGCCCTAACACAGAGCCACCCTCTTGTCTCCAACCCCAAATTCCTCTTTCGCTCTCTTCAGAATTAACCGATGAGAGCCTCCGAAGCTCCGCAGCGCGATCGCCGAAGCTCTCTTTGTCCTTCTCGACGCGGTTGATTCCGGCAGAGGGTTACGGGCATGGCTTTGCGATAGAGGATGCAGTGGAAGTCGACGCTGGCGTACGAGCGGAGGCGGAGGACATTGGCGCCACGAAGATCACTTGTTTGAGGGTTCTAAAGCCTCCGACTTTGCAGGATGGGTCTAAGTGGTTGTCCAAACGGCGGAGAAGCCGCCAGAGCACCGTGTGCGCGGTGGTAGCTTGGGTGTGCTGTACTGGTGTATTTTTAATTGTGGCTGTCTGGGGTGAAATGTTTTAAAATGCACTGATATGCACAAGTGCAGAAGCATAGAAGTCAGGAAAATTGTTTACCAAAAAATCCAAGAATCGCGACAATTACTCTCTCTATGCTTTTGATATCTCTTCAAGAAATTTTGATAAGCACCGTAAAACAAAATATAAATTATTTTGCTTTCATTTGAAACATTTAATTTTCTATAAACTAAAATTGATTGAAATTTAAGTTTACTCGTAAACGATCCCTACCCCTGAAATATGGACCATTAAAATAAAAATTAAGTAAAAAATTAAAAATATAAAAATATTTTCAATTGTTGACTAAAAAAAACAATTTTTAATCGATGAATATTAATTTATGAGATGGACATTTCAAAAAAAATATCCTGCTTAAATATTAAGAATATGTTTAAATATCAATTAAATTAATAAAAATAAATTTAATTTAATAGAATATTTTTATGTTAAAAAAATAATTATTATTTGTTTATAATAAATTATTATTTTAATAGCCAAACACTAACATTCACAACAATGTACAAACGTAGGATGCCAATGACATAGATATACGAGGGTATCTGACTCAATTGAATCTTTTAAAAATTTGTTGAGAAATATATTCATGGGATTGGGACTGGTCTGGAATTGAAATTTAATACCCGTGTAGATTTAAGATACGTTTAGAATTTGTCTGTAAGATACCAATACCTATTTATCCTGATAGGGTACCCGATACTGAAAAACATTAAGTACCCATTTAATAAAATAAAATATATATTTATATATTTACAGTTTTATACCTTAAATTAAGTTTTTGAAATTCTTAAAGTCAATTTCATTTATGGATGGTTTCATATTAGGTTTGAAAATATTTTACAAACTGTGGTTCCTATCGTACTGTTTTAAGGGTATACCCTTACTCATTTTGTATATTTATTTCTACTTTCTATAATGTATTCCTTTTGCCTTTAAAAAAAATTAAAACCTAGAGGTCTGTAGAACCTTTGAATTTGTTCAATTTAATGAATTTAACATTTTTTCACTTATTAACTTTTTTTATTTTTTTATCTCAAATGAGGTATTTAACAAGTACTTAACAGGTAAATTGATCAATTGAACATAAGTGGATTTCTTAGGTTTGATACAGGGTTTTGCAGATTTGGAACTGAACAGGTTTGGGATTCTAACTAAAAGAAATAAATAAATTTGAAACGATAATAATAAATAAAAAATAAACAAATTAGTAATCGGATTGACTAATTAAGTGGGTATTCTATCCCTTTACATCCCTAAGGAATCAAACACCAATTTTACTGTTGAGTTCACAGTTGTTCCCATTTTGTCTCCGGAAACACACAATTTTGGTATTCCAACAAATACCATGAATTTTGGGTTAATCCTCAAATTTTAAGAACGAAAATTATGGAAGCATCAAAACCAGCTGATATTCCAAAATTCGGAAACAACACTTTAATAATTACATAAATGATAAAACAAATAATCTAATCGTAATATTGCATCTATAGCATATAAATTTACTTTTTGTCTATATTGAAAACCTTTTTTTTAGGTAAATCTTATATTATAACTCAAATTGAGCATGCGTGTGATTTTTGTTGATTTTTTAAATAAAAAGTTATAAAAAAGGAATTGATAAAAGTGCATCAAACAGTATACTTAATAGTTAAAGGTATTTAAAAAAAATAAAGGTAAAGTACATAAATTTTTATATTTGGTATTGCTTTAGTTTCTTTCATTTTAATTATAATAGTCAAATTCTAACGATTATAGTTAAGATATAATTGAGTCCTTCTATCAAATACTATTTATACCCAATCCTAGAATAAAGGGTAAATTTGTTAATTTGTATCATTCTTTCCTAACACCCACCCAATTAGACTAGCTTTGAAGCATATGTATATAAGACTCATTTGGAGCATCAAATAAAATAAAAAAAAATTCTAAAAATTTTCAAAAGTTTCATTTTTCTTAAATTCTAAAAAATTTCAGCTTCTTTTAAAAATTTCTCAAAATCCGTTGGAATGACCGAAATATCACGTTTCAATGGTTTTATCAGATTTTTTTTAAAGGTTATACTGACATCTGTACAAAAATGCTTCATAAAATTCCAAAAATTTTTAAAATTCTCCACTAAAATTTTTTCACATATTACTTTATATAATTTTTAACAACTTTATATCAAATCAATCACAAATATTCAACCATCATTTCAAAATAATTTTTTACATTTTAAACTCTAAAAAATTACACACTAGATGGTATTTTTTAAGACTCCAAACAAGCCATATATGCAACAATTCTTCTAGTGAACACTAAATACAAATACTCCTCGAGGCAGACGAAAGTCAGATTTCCTACACTTTCCTTATCTGAAATTCCCATTGAAGGCTTATACATATATATATATTGATGTCCTATAATTTTTCGGTAATCAAATAGGGACAAACTCAGAATTTCACCAAAGACAAAAACTTAATATTCCATGTAATCAAAACATCAGATAAGGTAAAAAATTATTGTGGGATCAATCGTAAAATTAAGCATCAAATTGATCAAACCCAAAAGAATTAATTTTAAAGGAATAAACATTGAATTGAAATAAAATATTTCTCACAAAGATACAACTTTATCTCAATAGCCAATTGAGGAAACCTTCTCGCAATTCCATTGAATTTAAAGATACAAAACTAAATTGAAATTTCTAATCTGGTGAAAAGATTTTAACTTCTTAGTCTTATGATAAAAATATATCATGAATACATATATGCTATTCAAATTCACTATTCAAATATTGAAATCCTTCAAATTTAGAAATTGAAGTAAATTGATTCTATTTTCATTTTTCTATTCACAAAAAGGGTTTACCCATAAAAAGAAAAAAAAAAGGTTTTAATGACTATGAAAGTAATAGATAATTAAAGGACATTTTAGTGAAACAAAATTTTAAATAGATAAAATTGCTTAATTACATGGTAGTTATAAATTTTTAATACATTATTGTTGTAGTTGTTTATAAGAAGCTTAGGATATTATAAGGCGGTGAAGAAAAATCATTAAAATTAAGCTTCATTAATTTTAAAGTTTCTTTATTATTCCTATTGTTTGCCTTATATAATAATATTGATTATATGATTACTTTATACGTATGACCAACAAAATTAATAATGGAATATGTTCAAAATTATGATTTACAATGGAAATTATCAACCGAAGAATGAATTAATACTCAAAAATATATATTTTATTACTTTCAAAATATAAGTTCAAAAAAAAAAAAAAGATAAATTAAAGTTTCAATTAATATATATGGTTGAATTGTACACGATGTTATATGATAATATACAATTTTTGTACTCTTATACTAACTTTTTTCAAGTTAATTTTTTTTCTTTTAATATGTTATTGTAGAATGAGATAAACTAATGATACATTGTATAACAATAGACAAAAGTATAGTATATTTATTAGAATAATATAGTTATATATGTTATGGACAATATTATATGTATTTTACTTTTAAATTTTTATACTTTAAAAAGTAATAATATTGTATTAAGAAAGTATAGGTTACAAAAACAAAAAGCAAATAATTAATTTAAAGTTGAGTGAATTTAGCATTTTTTTTTAATTCTATTTAATGCTTACATGATGGTTTCTCTTATGCTTTGTATCCTACTGCCTCCCTAGTTGGGTGTGGACCTCTCCTTCAGACTCTCATTCGAATCGAATACGAAGGAATTTAGAAACGCCGTCAACCTTAAGTTTCAAGCAAGAAAAGAAAACTGCATTATGCTCTATTATGTGCCTTGGCTATTAAGGTTAATTAACTTGCTATGAGTGATTTCTACGCAAAGTAAGTTTAAAAATCGTAGCATATTATTACTTCAAACTATTGGTACTGTAGTGGATGATATATTTACATTTATTTATTTTAAATAAAAAATAATTATTTAGCACTCTTATATTTTGCCATTAATTAATTTTATTTCAAGAGTTATAATTATTTAAATTATTCCACTTTATCCTCAAATAGCTTAAATTTTATTTTTTAATTATTTGTTATCACTTGATAATAATAGTTATTTCCTCTTATTTGATTTGATTAATTCGTTGATAATTTATTTTAGGATAAGTACAAATACTACCTCTAAATTTTACTCTCGATTTCATTTTAGTTCCTTATGTTTCAATTATAACAGTTCAATCTCTACACTTTCGGTCAAACAGTAATTCAATCCTTTCGTTAGCTGATTATTATACACAATCGTTAGATTGAGAATTAGAAAATAATTTCTTGTACAGTTTATCCTTAGTGTCACTTTAGTCCCTCACTTGTAACAGTTAAATTCTTGTACTTTTAGTATATATTTGAAATATATTTTATTAAATTATTTTTAATAAATAAATGTAAATAAATTAATAATATTAATATTTAATTTAGTTTAGTTAATATGAAGTATATTTTATTGAATTCAATTATTTTTTAAGAAACTTTATAAAATTAAATATTTTATTAAAGGGTGATTAGATGGTTTTACTAATAGTTATTATAATTAATGGAATAAAATCAAAAGAGTTGCACAGATAATGAGTCCTCTCGATTTGAATATATACACAAAAATATGTATACTTAACGTATATATAGAGAAAATTGCAGAGATAGGAAATTCAAAAACAGTGATTCTAGAGCTGTTTAGTAACACTGTTATTTTTCTATTTGTGTTTAATTCTTTATATTTTTTGGTTTTTATTTTTTGTTATTGTTTTTTTTTCTAAAATGAAAATTAAAATTGCGTTTAGAAATGCAATTTTGTTTACATAAATCAATTTTTGTTTTAATAAAATATTTTGTTGATCCAAAGTTTATAAACTTAGTTTTATAATTAATTTTGATGATAACAAATATTGAATTAAAATTTTCACAATTAATTTTCAAAGAAATTATTGGAAATGCAATAATTAATTTTAATTTGATATATTCAATATAATATGTGTAGAAGAGATTTCTATTATTTTTTAGATATTTTTACATAGTTTCGATGAAGAAATAAAGGAATATCAAAGGCTGAAGTAATGGAAATCAAGCTAAGATGAGGAATTGTAGTAGAGAGTTAATTTGGATGAATAGATAAATCAGACACACATTAGTATATGGATGATATCTAAAGATCTGATGGTTTAATTTTCATGGAATTTTAGTATACTAAACTAGACTTCTATATCTACAACTTTATCGAAGGGATATTTTACGGATCCAAACTTAAAATGTCTAAAAATGAGTTGGAAGATTAGTCATTACAAAAGAGGTTTTAATTTTGAATTCTGGAACTAGTTTTGGTCTTTGAGACATAACTCATAATTTACAGCTCTAAAAATTTTGATTGTTGGTGTGTAAAAAAAAGACTTAAAAAACTACAACTTTTATAACTTAAGTTTCTTCAACTTCTAAAAGAATCATCGTGAAACAGTAGATTTAATTGGAAACATAAATTCAGAATGTAGAAAAAGTCATCTGGAGCTATTCTCAATTTATAAATTATATCTAAAGATCTAACCATTGGATGAAGTTTAAATTTGTATAAATGATAGTTGGCTTATATACATATATATAATCATTAGTCTGAGGAAATGTTTGATATGAATGTTATGAGGGTAAAAAATAGTCATAAATGTATCTCAAAAATCTAATTCTGAAAGACAGCATTGGAAGTAAGGAAATTCAAATTTTTTTAAGGGCAAAAGTGTCTTTTCACTTAGTAATAACCATTTGAGGATTTTTTGTCTATAAATCGAATCTTAAACTCAGATTCAATAGCAATGAGTAGGGTAAGAAAAAAGTTCATAATTTTGCAAACATAAAGTGATTTCTTTTTACATTTGTGCTTTTTTTTTTTCATATTGAACTTGTCAGAGTTTCTTTTTTGATTTGATTGAGTTTTAAACTCATCATTGCTATTGTAATAAATGAAAATTTACAATCCTTTTAATTTATGAGAGTTAGATGAGCTCTTTTTAGTTTGTTTCAAGTGTTGAAACCAAGGCTACATATATTTTTTGAGAGAGACTTATAGAGTTATTTAGGAAAAGAATCACTTGAAAAATTTCTAGCACATTGGGAAGCTACTGTATAACAGGTTATTCAAAGAATAGTGGAGAAATCTTAAGAAAGAACCAGGGAAATATACGTAGGCAACTTTGAAACTAAATCACTATAAATCGATTGTGTTTGCTTCTCTTCCATTCTCTTTATATTTATTACAAACACTAGTATTCACTCTTCATTCATAAAAATTGAATATTTTTTTAAGTATATTCTATATTTAATTATCCTTTTCATCTTGACATATTTTTTAGGATCTATTCACCCCCTCTAGTGTTGCTATATGGGACAGCATATTTAATTTGATTAACTTTTTAAGAATTTAATTGAATTTAAAAAATATAATTCATAATAATTAAGCTAAACTATTTTATTAGTTTAATTATATTATTTATTAAAAATAATTTAATTCAATAAAAAAGAAATATATTAAATATAATTTAATTATATTATTTATTAAAAATAATTTAATAACATATATTTCAAATTAATGTATGTTATATAATTTAGTAAAATTTATTTAAATCAAAGGTATCTAATAATTTTTAAGTAAATTATAGAAGCCACCCCTGCAGTTTAAAGTGAATCTCATTTTAGTCTTTAGAATTTTAATTGTAGTAGTCAATCCCTACTAGTTGTGGTTAAGTTTTATTTTAATCATTCCGTTAAATTTATTAATAGAAAAGCATCGTATGAAACTTTTCTCTGAATTTTCTAAACAGTTGTTAACAGAAAAACCAAAGTGAATTTAACCATAACTATAGAACTTATCTGTATGAATTGAAGTAAGATTAATTGTAAATTACAGGAGTGATTTTTATAATTTACCCAATAACTTTTACTGCGTTAATAACATTATTTAAATTTTTTCTCTTTAGTTGGCAGTACTTACAACAGAGAACTATAGTTTAACAACAATATTTATAGCTTGAAAATTATTAGAGATGGTTGGCAAACCTTCAATCATGATTTAAAATTTAGGTCCCGTTTGACAACACTGTCGTTTTCTATTGTTGTATTTTCTGCCGTCGTTTCTTTTTTCTGAAATGAAAACAAAAACTATTTTTGGTAATGTAATTTTGTTTACACAAATTTGTAAACAGAAAATAAAAAGTCTGTTTGATAAACACAGTTTATATTTCTTACATTTTCAAATTTTTTCATTAACAAGATCCAATTCACTTGAAAAATTATATTTATACTTCATTATTTTGATTCTTATTTATGTTACAAATTACACTTTGACCTATATTATTTTGTTTATTTTTTTATATCTACTCATTGACAAAAATTATATTTTTATCTTAGTGATTATAAATTATCAATTCAAAGGCAAGAAAAGAAAATTGAGTAGCATTTATTACCATAATTTATTAGTGCGATATAAAAAATAGATCGAAAATAAGAAATAAGTCATGAAAAGAACTGATAATTTGATATATGATCGTACCATAAACAATGATAGCAGCAACAATACGAGGAACAAGGATAGCAATAGTAAGATTAACAGTAATCAAAAAATATATATATAAAGGTTCGTAGCATATTCAAAAGTATAGTGCTACTTTGTATTACACTTCTTCCCAACTACCTACTTTAAACTAACATTGTTCAATTACCAACTTTAAACTAATGTTTATCAACAGTACCAATATTATGATAAGCTAGATAGTCCTTAATATCAAGTTGCATCCAAAACATGTGCACATGAGCAGACGAACCATTTTGCTTGACGAGGTCATTACTCGTGCAGGTGGAGAGGTGCTTATGTTATAAGGCGCACAGTACTCATCAACCCAGATGAAACCATCAACATAGTCCAATCCACGGGGGCATTAGAAAAATGAACGACTATTATTCCTCTTAGTCCTTGCGATCAAAACTCGCATCCGACCTGTACCACAAACACATGCTGGCCCATATTGCGAAACTGGAGACATGGCTGCAGATGATAAAAGCCTACAATGTAAATTTAAAACAATTACCATGAATATTATGACGTACAAAAGCATCAACTTGTTTCATATAATGCAACAAGTTTTACAACAAATTTCTCATACAAAAGTGGAACATTATCGTAGTTTTTACACAACTGACCCGTATAGCAGTAATACAAAACAAGTTCTATATTATCTAAATACTCATACTTTTCCAAATTTGATGAGCTATTTCATCACGCACTCTAGCCATTTCTCTCACTTGAACGCTAGACAAATCAAGTTCAATTGGATTTTGAGAACTATTACCTGTACCCTCACCTTGGCTTAGATCTTCAATGATTTGTACATCGTTCAATGATGCATTTAATGTGTTAGCTGTATCGTTTGGCCAAATAAAGTTATGAACAGCACAACAAATAGTTGGGATATATTTCTGGGTCTTAACTTTAAAAGATGGCATGGCTTTCAAGATAGAAAACCGTGCCTTCAGAATACTGAAACACCTTTCAATCACATTACGCAACTGAGAATAATGGTAATTGAAACACTATTCAAGATTTGTAGGTTGTCGTGTGCGTCCACGGTATTATTGTAAGTGGTATCGTTCCCCATGGTATGGTGTCAAAAATCTGAAAATGTTTATATAACCGGAATCTACAATATAGTATTTCTCTTCGGGTGGCATTGGAAATAAATTAGCCGGATAAGTCAAACAATTGTTTACAACACGAGAATCATTTGTCGTTCCTTCCTACCCTGTGAATACATATGTGAAGCACATGTCGAATGAACATGCGGCTATAACATTCTCTGTAGAGATAGTTTGTTTGCCATGACATGCAACCTGTTTGCTAGCCGGAACATGAACGGCAACATGAGTCCTATTAAATTTGATATTTTTAAATTTGATATTTTTCCAAATTCATAAAAAGTTACCGCACATACTAAGCTTACAAAAAATAGAAATTGTTATGGATGCAAAATATTCAACAACCTACTCATGAACAAATATATGGAAAGCTCATTTTATGTTCATTTGATAAGAAAAATGAATAAACTTAAATATATTTTCAAGTTCGATAAATAAATGAGTTGAGTTCAAACAAATATAAGCTTAACTTGATAAGACTCATGAACAAGCTCGTATGTAGTTCATAAACAAGCCTGTTTACTATTATTGAATAGGTTTGTTTAGATGTTGGTGAATAATCTTGTCTAAATGTTTATGAACAAGTTTATTTATCACTCATGAATAGTCTTATTTAAATAGTTATAAATAAGCTCATGAAAAATTTTCTTCGATTAAAATGTCAAAAATTAAACATGCTAATTTAAAAATCTTATTTGTTACTTTAAAAAATACAATTTATTTGTTAAGTTTATTTATTAATAAGCACACAAGAAAACTCAATAAATAGATCGTGAATAGCTTGACAACAATTTATTAGTAGGCTTGAAAATAGCATATAAATAGGCTCTCTAAAACTTGAGAGCAGCCTTGTTCGTTGTAATCGAGTTAAACTTAAATTGAGTTTAAGCTTGTTTATAGGGCCGATTGAGATATAAAGCAGCTTAGGCAAGTGCCCAAAGCCTTATCCAACATGAAGGCCCCAATTATAATATATATATATATATATATAATTATTATATATATATATATTATAATTTATCCTCTCCTTACCTTCAATTTTCGTTTTAATTAATTTCAAATAATTTTAGAAGTTATCTTAATTTATAAAAATAATATTTAGTAACTTATCCAATAAGAAGATCCAAAATTTTTTTAAAAAAATATTTAATTATTCTGATTTTATCATTTCCTCAACTCTAATGCTTATCTTAATTTCATTTGAATACTCATCTTAATCTCAAATAGTTTTAGAACTTATCGTAATTTATAGAAATAATACGAAGAGTATTTATAATACAAGGACGATTAAAGTTTGATATGACCCTACTTGTTTATAAATTAACAAGTGAAGCTTAAATATAAAATTTTAAGTTCAATAAAATCTTGGCTTGAGTTCGAGCTTGCTACGAAAGTTTAAAGACAATATTTTAAGTTTGATAAAAACTCAGCGTAAGCTCGAGTTTATCAAAAGTATTAACAAACGAGTTTGAATTGAACTTCATTTTTCTCACTTAACTCGTTTACAATTCTAAAAATTTTCTCTAATTTCTGGTAAAAATTAACAAATTTTTATGGGTAAATTACAATTAGACCCTCTGAACGTTAGGTTAATTTTTAGGACCTCCTTCAATCATTTGAACCTTACACTTACCCATTTATTCTTTAATATTTGTCACACGTAGACCCTCCACAGTTAATTTGTTCCCTAATGCCATTAGGATACTAATGTAAAATGACATAAATGCCCTTATTAAGTTCAAATGGTTAAGAGAGATTCTTATAAAATATATTTCATGCCAATTTAATTACATTATAAATTATAAATAATTTAAAAAAAATATTTTATATTAATTTAGTTAATTTAGTTTAATTAATTTTATCATTAAATAACTTGATTAAATTATTAATTATTACTTAATATATTTTTTATTAATTATTAATTAATTAATTAAATATATTCTACTGAATTATGAAATTAATTAAATTATAAATTATTAAATAATATATTTTATTAATTATTAATTGATTTTAATGAACTATAATTTATTAAATTAATTAATTAATTGATAATTTAGTTATATTATTTGTTGAAAATATTTTTATCTTAATAAAATGGTTAAATAAAATAATTTATTTTAATATATTACTTCAAAAATGGATAAATTAAAAAATTATTTATGTAAGAAAAAACGATAACAAAAAAACTTTATTCTCTTTTAATTTTTTTTGCATAAGTTATCATTTTATAAAAAATAAAAAAAAATTGATAGATATGTTTTTATATATTTATTTTTAATTTTCAAATTTACTTGAAATAATTTTTAAAATTTTAAGTAATAGGTCCACTAAGGGCATTGTTATAAAATACCTATAAAAATAAAAAAAATATTAATAAAAACGATGCAAAAGGATATAGACCTATTATTTTAAAATATTTTATAATTTTAAAATTGTCAAGACTAAAACTAATGTAGCCGTTTTAAGTTCTTCAATTTATTGATTCACAAATTAGTTCAAGTAAATTTGAAAATTGAAAACCAATTACAAAAAAAACCATATTTATTAAATTTATTTTTATTTTTTCAAAAAAAATAATAGGCAACTTATGCAGAAAAGGTAAAAAAAAATAGAAATGTTTTTGCTGTCACTTTTTCTTGTATAATTTTTTTTTAATTTAACCATTTTTGCTGTATCATATTAAAATAATTTATTTTATTTAACCTTTTTACTAAAATAAAATTATTTACTATAAATAATCTAACTAAATTATTAATTAATTAAATTATAACCCATTAAAAATAGTCTTACTATCGTTTTTCTGTCATAAATATTTTTTTAATATTAACATCCTAGCCATTTTTGCTGTATCATATTAAAGTATATTAATTTGTTTAACTATTTTATTAAAATAAAATTATTTTAATAAGTACTAGATGTTGTAACCTGGATTTTTAATTATTTATGGATTATATTTTTGGCTAAATTACACTTAGGCCCCCCTAAACATTTATGTAATTACAAATAGACCCCCTTACGTTTTCAAAATTACATTAACCTTCTTTATTTTGAAATGTTTGTAACAAATACCCCCTTCCGTCTGCCTTCCGTTAAGGTTTTATTTAAAAAGCTGTGATTAGTCGCAAAGTATTTTCAAAATACCATTTCTACCCTTTAGCACATGCAAAAGTACAGAAAGAACCTTCATCGAATCATTTACAGAAAGAGCCTTTGTTCATCTGCAACAAAGCTGAAGTATCAGAAGTACATATTGAATGGCAATGGAGTAAAACGATAACCAAACTTAATCGATGCTCTCATTTACTTCTTCACTTATCTCAATCGGTTCTATCTGCGCTAAATCTCTCTCTCTCTCTCTATATCGAAACTCGCGGTTTGTAACAGCGGTTCTCATTTCCAGTTAGAGTTCTCAATTTCTGTTAAACAAAGCTCGTTATATGAAGGGTACAGTAAAATTTCTACCCACTTATTGTTTTATTTTAACTTCCATTTGATATTTGTTTGTATCGAAAGAACAAATTTGAAGAAAAACTGGAAGTTGGGTGATGCGAGTCCAATTTAGTTTATTGGCCATTGTTTTTCACATATGAAAGTTTTGTCCATTGTTTTCATAACTAAGGTTTTTGGAAGATTATTATTTTTATTGATTATTTTTATTAATTCTAATGATGGTTTGATAGGTGAAATTGTGTTGTGATAAATAATTTTGGAGAGTTTATGTTGGGGGTTTTTTGTGGGGACTAATATCATGGTGGTGGCATTTATGTGGGTTTTATATTATTGAAGTAATTTTTGGGATTAAACCTCCTGACCTTGCTCCTAAAATAAGGGAGGTCAATTAAAATGAAAGAGATGAGGGATCTTTGTTTTGATTGAAAGATTAAAAGAAGTGTGCTCCTCTCAAAAGAAAGTGTCTTATAGGTATTTGAAAAAATGCCACAGAAAGAATTTTTTATGTTTTTATGTTTTTTATATTTTTTACTTCCTTAGATCCACCATATAGTGCATTAATATAACTTGTAATCTTTCTAGCTAATTGGAAGTTGGGTGATGCGGCTCTGAAGTTTTATCGATTGTTTTCATAACTAAAGGTTTTTGGAAGATTATTATTTTTATTGATTGTTTTTATTAATTCTAATGATGGTTTGATGGGTGAAATTGTGTTGTGATAAATAAATTTGGAGAGTTTATGTTGGGGATTTTTTGTAGGGACTGATCTCATAGTGGTGGCATTTATATGGGTTTCGTATTGTTGAAGTAATTTTTGTGATTAAACCGCCAAACTTATTGACCTTACTTCTAAAACAAAGGAGGTCAGTTGAAATGAAAGAGATGAAAGAGCTTTGTTTTGATTGAAAGATTAAAAGAAGTGTGCTTCTTGTTTTGAAAGAAATGAAGGATCTTTGTTTTGAAAAAATGCCACAGAAAGAATTTTTTTTTGTTTTTACGTATTTTTTATTTTTTACTTTTGTAGATTAAAAAAATGCCACAGATTAAAAAAATGCTGTTATTAGCATTTTTAGTAATTTTTATTCATAGATTTTATGTCTCATTTGTCTAAAATTTGTTTCCATATATGGTAGTAATATGTCAACCAATAGCAGTGGATCTAGCAATTCCGGATCGAAGTATCGTAATAGGCACTGTAGATGTGGGAAAAAAGCGACTATTGGTATATCGGAGTCGGTAGACAATCCTGGGAAGTTTTATTTTCGATGTGCTAGAAGGGAATGCAATTACTTTGCTTGGTGCACTGCGACACCCTTGGATGAAATAAGAGAAAAACAACTAATTGAAGCCAATGAAGCTATGCCTCCTGATGTAATCAATGAATTTAGAGCGTTGCGTACAAGACTTCACACCTTGGAAGCTAACATCGGAGTTGTAAAGCTTATATTAATGTCGAGTGTAATTGTCACGTGTATGGTGTTCATTGTTTTAGTTGTAATATTAGCAAAAATACTTTCATAATTAGTATGTAAGACTATGTGATGATCTTCTTGTGGTAGGCTGATGTATTATTATAAATGGTATTTGAAATTTTTTTTTGTGATGAATGTTAAATTGTTGTAAATTATTGAGAAATCTCTAGGTTCTTGTGCTTTTTTCCATGAAAGTATGGTTGTGCTGTTGTGCCTTTTGAATACAGCAAAATATTAGAGGAAAAAATTAGAGGCAAATGGTAAATTTAATATGATTGCAAAAAAAACTTGTTTCCAACTATGAAAATTCTGGTTTGGTGGCAAAGGAAAAATCCCTACCTCTCCCTCACACAGCAAATCTGTTTGAAGCATAACACATTTCAAAATCAAAGCTAGAACTATTTGTCATGGTTCATTGGTCAATACATAAAACCAAAGGGAAAGTAGTTATCCATTAGGCATGGGTGACTTCAACGTGTAGTTAACCATCAGGCATTAGCAATTCTGGTGGATCTGCCAACTTGAAGTTGGGAAAGTAGTAAGGCAAAGCAACTGGGGTTGCGCAGCTCATATCTCATTTGGTTCATCTAACGCAAAGCAACGACGTAGTGACCACAGCTGTTTACAATTTGTTCAACATATCTGTTTACAAACAACACACTTATATAACTAACATTCTCATTCAAACCAATACACCTGATCAACAAACCATATGCCTTTTTGCATTTTGATAAGTAATATTCCCATTCCAAATAACACACTCACATTCAAAACACAGCAGATCAAAAAACAACATAGCTGTTTACAATTTGATAACTAACATTTCCATTCAAAACAACACACAGATCACTTCGCCATTCCCATCTAAAAACTAAGATACAAAGAATCACAAAATATAAGTGAATCAACAAACAGCCACCGTTATCATTAACCATCAGTAACATTAATTTTCTGTAACATTAACCATCCACAAAATGACTTAACCATCCAGAAAATGAGTTAACCATCCACCATCAAGTACACAAGATGCCTATAAACATATAACAAAAAACTTAAATGGGCTCCTATACCCTTGTCCCATGTATACCAAAGCAGAAAATACATCCTTGTACCACTGTACCAAAAGAATGACTATACCCCTGTAGCATTGTAGCCCTGTATCCCTGTACGAAAATACTAGTTCTATAGCAAAAATATATTACTAATCTTGTCTAATTCCTTACAACATTTATAATCACTAAACTTATCAAATAAAATGAGGGACTTTTGCTGCTGAAGACTACAAAGGCTGCGATTGTGGTGCTGGTGGAGACTGTGAAGGCTGTGGTGGAGGTGTTGCTGACTGAGATGTTGCAGGTTGTGGAGTTGCTCACTGAATTTTTGCTTATTGTGGAGTTGATGACGATTCTTTTTTAGATCGCCTACTGCTGGCTTGCGTGGCACCTTTTTGCTTTTGATACAAATAATATAAAACTTGTCAATATTTTATTTAGATAATATAGCTACGAATTCCTTAACAAAAATACGTAAATTGCAGATATAAGATAAATACACAGGTTACATGTGATGTTGTGCCATTTTCTATGCTTGTTTGTGCCAGTCGTAGCCTCATCATCCTCTCTTTTTCTATTCTTCCGTGGCCTGCCAATGAGTCTTCTTAGTTTAGGAGGGTCTATCGGATCCCCAACCACCTCACTATCCCACATGGATTCATCCAGAATAGGATGAATAATCCTTTCATAAGTCTCCAAGTACTTTGCCTTACTAAAAAATAAATCACAATAGTTGTCTAGACACCTTCTCCTAGACAGTAAACAAGCTGTCCCATGTTTACAAGGTATGCCAGATATATCCCACCGTCCATAGGAACATGTCCTCCTATCTACGTATACAACATATCTTATCAATTTATCGAGAACTTCATACTCATCTCCACTAGCATATACCACATTGCATTTCCGACTCTCTTGACTCATCTTTTCCAACTTAGTCATTGTAGTTTTCGTGACAACACCCTCCGATGCACTACCTTGCTAGAACCTATCACGAATTCTTCCCATTATCTTACTTCTTATCCCATCAAGTAAGGTTAGAATTGGTTTACTCCGTAGGTCACCTACCCAGTTATTAAATGACTCGGTGAAGTTATTGGTAAGGTGATCCACCCTCACAATAGGATTAAACTTATGTCTACCCCACAATTCTAAAGGATTATTCATCATCCAACCATAGGCAGCAAGGCGTACGGTTCGGATTTGTTCCATTACCTTATTAAACTCCGCTGTATTATATGCCTTTGTAGCTGCCTACAACAGGCTTCTCAACTAGATGCCAGGATACAGTTGCCTGAAATTGGAGTACAAATGCCTCACACACTGTCTTTGAGTTGCACCCAGAAAGAATTCACGAATTGTGAGCTCAATTCCCTTGACCTAGTTTGATTGTAAAATTTAGTAAGGATTTAAAATACAACATGAAGGCAAAGTACAACATTAAAATACATGAATTCATGCAAGGAATCAATTGAATTTCGATCAACAGTCCTTATAAAACATAACAAGTTTACATACCTTCTGGCCATCTGACATGAATGTCCATGGTTTCTCACTCCCAATGTAAGTCTGTAAGTTATGCATGAAAAAGCTCCAACTTTCTTTATTTTTGATCTCAACCACCCCAAACACAACAGGAAATATTCCTTCGTCCCCATCGAGTGCTATTGCTGCTAGGAAAACCCCACCATATGGACCTTTCAAGTGACAGCCATCTAAACCAATAAAAGGCCTACAACCTTTTACCAAACCTGTCATCACTGCTTCATAGTTCACAAACATACTAAGAAAGCAAGGGTTTCGCTGTCGAGCAACTCTCTCATATTGAATTTTCACTATACTCCCAGGATTTGTCCGTCGAATTTCAACTGCATACATAGGAAGGTTTCCGTAACTTGCTGCGAAGCTCCCTTCAGAACTTTCCATGGCTTTCTTCTTGGCTCTGTACACTTACATCTGATTACACTCAATCCCCAACTTCCTGAGTAGCTCTTTTTGTATGCTTCCCAACGTCGTAGTAGGATTTTTCCTTAACCTGCCACTCATTTTCTTAGCAATCCACGCTGATGTAGCCTCAGAATTCTTAGGTTTTGCTACACAGTTGTGTGAAGGAGCAATTGACTTAATTTGATATGTAGTGCCATCACTCATGGGTGATGCATGAATACGCCATTTACAGCCGTCACTCCCACAGTAGGCAGTTACCCTCTTTCTCTCATTTTTATCTCTTACAAGCTTGAATCCTTCTTGAATCACATAATCTCTGAGTACATTTCTAAAGTGGTCAACATCGTTAAACATCATTCCTTTCTCAAATGTAATCTTCTGTTCATTTTTTCTCAACATAAATTACCCCCTTTTTTCTTTGAATTAACATTAAAATCAGAATCAAGACCTCCATTTAAAGAATCAGTAGACAGACCGATCTGATCATCTCCATCACCTTCTTCCCTGTACTCTCTTCCAGAACTTTCGTCACTTTCATGCTCACTGTCGAGACTGACTGCATCTCTATAAAGGCTGTCTTCAGTACCATTATACTAATAAAAAGATTCATCCTCGGAGTCACATGCAGGGAATTCTCCAATTTCTGACCACGTCTCAGGCATCCCAAACCCACTGAAATCTACCCCAGCCTCAGCCACTTGGACACCACAGCAATCTGCCCCAGCCTCAAACTGTACCTCATGATCAGTCATAGGGACCCCACTTTCATCTGCCCCAGCCTGAGGCTGTGCCTCATGATCAGCCACATGGACTCCACTTTCATCTACCCCAGCCTCAGGCCGTGCCTCATGACTAGCCACAGGGACCCCACTTTCATCTGGCTTAGCTTGAGGCTGTGCCTCATGATCAGCCACAAGGACCCCACTTTCATCTGCCCGAGCCTTAGCCACAGAGATACCCCTTTCTGCCCCACCCCCACCCTCAGGTACCTAAACACAACTATAGGGTGTCTCAAGCAACAACAATGTGGTTGACTCAGGTTGTTCACCTTCACCTTCACCTTCATCTTTACCTTCAAACTCATCAAACTGTACTAAGGCTGCTGATGGGGATACAGTATTGACTACAGAAGGGCCATCCAAATTAACAACCTCTATGAATACGTCTATCTCAGGTTTTCCAACAATCTCAAACATTTCCAACAAGTCAGAGTCTATATCTATATCAAATCTAACTCTTCCCACTTTACAATATATTTCACATAAGCCTCGACAGAAGAAGGAATATCATGTAATGCATACTCCCAAATATCATCAATAAGATCTAACCTAGAGTATCGACCAGGATCAAGATGCCTAATTGTAAATACAAATTCTCCATAATGCACAGATATATCATAATATGGGAGCAATGGAGCCATTTGTTACCTATAAGAAGATTATTTACAGGTTTCCACCAGGGAATGGTAGAAAATTAAAATATATAAATCCACATAGAAAAAAATAATTACAAGTAAATTGAGGGTTGAATGTCCACTGACAGTCATAAATATTAAAGTTACACGAAAGTTTAACTTCAGCAACAATAATTTATAATAATACTGAAACAGAAAATAAAATGGTTTAATTCATTCATTAATTAATATTGGAGAATTGGCAGCAACAATTAAATCAAACTTGCGAATGGAAAACACCTGCTAGTGCAGGCATCTAAGTTCGTTACACCAAACAGACCATGAAAGGGCACGAGTCTGGTTTCCCTTGGAAATGGTTTCCCACATACAAGTTCAATTTATCATTTACTATTAGTAAAACCAAATAGTTACAAGTAAAGTGAGGGTTGAATGTCAAACTAAGTAATTACACCGAGAGTCATAAATACTAAAGTTACATGAAAGTTCAACTTCAGCAATAACAATTTACAATAATGTTGAATCAGAAAATAAAATGGTGCAATTCATATATCAATCAATGTCGGAGATTTGGAAACAACAACTTAATCAAACTTGAGAATGGAAAACACCTGCACTAGTAATTACGCTGAGAGTCATAAATACTAAAGTTACATGAAAGTTTAACTTCAGCAACAATAATTCACAATAACGCTGAACCAAAAATAAAATGGTGCAATTCATACATCAACAATGTGAGAGAATTCACAGCACCAACTAAATCAAACTTGTGAATGGAAAATACCTGCCAGTGTAGGCATCTAAGTTCGTTACACTTAACAGACAATGAAAAGGCACAAGTCTGGTTTCCCTTGGAAATGGTTTCCCACAAACAAGTTCAATTTATCATTTACTATTAGTAAAACCTTTTGATACAAATAAAGTGAGGGTTGGATGTCAAATTAAGTAATTACATGTTTACTAGAAATTGCAGAGAATACAAATCCACTAACAGTGACAAATAAGTTACAATTTCAAAATCAATAGGAGTGAAATAGACAAAGCCTAAAAGCTTAGAATACAAATCGTGTCAGACTGAAATTATGGAACTAATAGAAATAAGAGTTACTAACCACATTCAAATTACAAATATTCAAATCACAAATGATAATAGGCTAAGGAAACTTATAGGAATATTTTGATTCAATCACTCACAAATTTAAAGTAAAAAACCTAAAATGAAATACTGTGATATACTCATTGATCCATTGATTTTAAGCACTGTTTACAATGTCCTAAATGCACGCCAAATCGAGAAACCCCAAACCCGAATTACATCTTAAAAAAATCCTAACCCAAATTACAAGATAAACCCTCACCCAACAACAAAATACATCCCGTTCCCGTAAAACAAACCCTAAAATTCCAGAAACCCCTAAAATACCTGAAATTCCTAAAACATAAAATCAGTAAACGAATAAAAGTAGACTCAAACCTAAATCGTAAAGAAAATATAGATGTCAAGTCCAAAAAAGAAATACTTGTAATTGAAAAACCTTAATCCTAGTCGCTTCAAGAATGAGAAGAAACAAATATTATATCGATATTTAAACAGTAATAGAAAACCTTAGCCTAAATCGGAAAGAAATATAGGCATCGGAATATGGCAAGAAATATGTCCATACCTACGTACGTTTGATGTTGATCGGAGCGTACGATTGATGCTGATCAGATTACAGGATTCACCTATGTTTTTGATGCCGTGTGGTTCACTTAATCGCTTCAGAGAAACCCTCACTGATGGAGAGAGTTGAGGGAAATTATGGGTTTTGTCAGACAAACAAAGTATGGGTAAGTGGAGGGTTGAATACATTTAACTAATATAAAAGGGCATTTTTGACTTTCCACCAACAGATTTAACGGCGTCATGTGAAAGGCAGACGGAAGGGGGTATTTGTTACAAACATTTCAAAATAAGGGAGGCTAATGTAATTTTGAAAAGGTAAGGGGGTCCATGTGTAATTACGTAAATGTTTAGGGGGTCTAAGTGTAATTAATCCTATATTTTTATTAGATAATTAGTTGAGTTTTTATTTAAATCATATTATTTATTTTTGGATAAGTGTGGACTATTAGATATTTTAAGGAGTTATTTTTATCATTGAAATATAATTAGTGGTCCACCATAATTTAAATGGATGTGATGGCATGTGATTAAGGAAGTTATGTATATAAATAGGAAGTTATAATCTATTTGAGAAATAAAAAGAAAGAGATGGAGAGAAAGATGAAAGTTAGGATTTCATTCTATTCTACATTAAAAGAGGGAGAAAGAGAGAAAGATAAATGCTAGTGTTTTATTTTATTCTACATTAAAAGATAAAGAGGGAGAGAAAAACGAAGGTCGTGCATATTGGTGAAGAGTGAAGAAGAATCCCTAATGTGAGTATTTATTACTTTTCTCTCTAGAATATTGATGAAAAAGATTAGAGATTAGTGCGTATATACATATATGATCGTGTATATACTAAGTTTGGGTTTTCAAAAAAGAGAAGAAAAGAAAAGAAGTGGCTATTGCAGCACATCGCTATGGGCATACACACACGTACATGCATATATATAGTAGGAGGATTATATTGATGGAAGTTGTTGGCAAAAACAAAAAAAAGAATTAATTGATTGATTTGGAGTGACATGAAGTTGGAAAGGAACAAAATCAATCGCCATATATAATGAAGTGTGTAATTAAAAAAAAAAAAAGGTTTGGCTAAAAAAAAAAAGGTTTGGCGGTGTTTATTAAAATGTTCAATGACAGATTTATTAATTATTTTGATGGAGTGAGTTTGGAGTCAATAATTTTATGATAGGCTTTTAAATAATAAATATTTATATTTGGGTGTTCAGGATAGTGACAGAATAAAAAGGCAGCCCCGTGCACGAACCTCCTACCTATGGGGGGTCCGGGGAAGGATCGGGTCACATTGGATCTATTGCATCTTTGGACTCTAAGTGAGTGGTTTGCGTTGCTAATGTTAGTTTTGTAAATTATTCCATGCATAAAGGTTTTTGAGGTTAAATTTTCTGAAACATTTTTATGAAAAATTTTATTATTTGGATTGGAGAAATTCTATGTTTTATGCTATTAAGCATAAAAAAATTGTTTGAACACTTGTGTTCAGTTTTGAAATTTATGGGATTGTAATGAACAATTATTTTGTGATTATTGGAATTGAAATAAAAGTTCAGGGAATAGACTCCTTAAGTAATGTGACTCTGGCAACTAGGGAATAGATCCGTGAAAACTGTGGTGACCCTAGTCATCAACGATTGTAGGACTAGACCCATAAAAACCGTGGTGACCTCAATCGGATCGGCTAAGGGAAGAATCTAAAAGCCAGGCTAGGTGACTTTAAGTGCAATGTTGGATCT
>QLOD02000024.1:11153826-11169282 GCA_003260245.2 Sideroxylon spinosum | reverse complement strand
TGATAACCATAACACCCATATCAAGTGATATACCTATATCATCTTACGTTTGAAAACAAATTAACTAGATGTATCTTATATTCAAAATTCCTCATCTGAGAATATCATGAAAAGAGTCATAAATAAACTATCAGGAAGTTTGAATATTTCAATGTCCTTGTCCTACCAAGATTAGATAAAGGCTATATAAGATAAGGCTCTTGGGCATATCCATGTGCAACCTAAACCCAATACCCATACCAAATGCCAACATCTCCAACTCATACATGGGTATATCCAAGAAAACATCATTTCTAAATCTCTTTTGTACCTAACATAGTAATGTGAGAATATACGGTAAATGAGTCGTGCGACTGCTGAGCATACTAAAGTTTGGGAACTCTACACTAAGCTTAAAAAGCTAACATAGATGCATCTACCACATCAAAAAATATAAGCGTCTCTAACACCCTGAATTCATCTATACACACTAGTTTAGTATATTCATCCATTTTGAGCCATACTTAACCCCTTGAGGTCAAAACATATATTCATACTTATATAGCTATCCTAAACAGTAATATGAGTTGCATGCTATGAATATACAGTTAGATGTATAAGACAATTCTTCCTTTACCCTCGTGTTATTTAAATCAAAATTAATCGCTTTCCTCGCAATGTCTGGAAGGTTGAATCAATCATGACCTTAAGGTATCCTCCTAAAATAGTTGCATTAGCTCTTTCACCTTATGACATAGTCATAAGTCAAAAGAGGGTACACAAACTCTTGGTTATTCTAGAAAATAACCGATTAGGACTTACATAATGAGAAGATAGGGAACTCATTCATTTCCTTTTAATGGTCGCTTAGAACATGTAGCATGATTACATGTTATAGTGGTGTTGTTTCATTAAGAAACTTATGTCAGATTCCCACACTGTACTAATCTTGTTCTAGTCGCTAACGTAAGTGCCTAACTATTAATTTTAAAAAATATTAAAAACTCACATCTGGCTTATTATAGGTGTTGATGGTCATTAGGTTATCACCATCATCGATCTTTGTCATCAGACTTCATCATGTCTATAAACATGGTGAGACATTAGCTTGGAGTGTCTCATCTCTGCTTGTTCTCAAAGTGCCAAAAGTTGATAGCTCGTGTAAGTGAGCTTATCTACCTACTAACATTTCTTAAAATTGTGTGTAATATGAAAATCATGAAAATGATAAAAACATGCATTATATCATAAAATCCATTATCCAAAGGTAGACAAATGATCAAAAAAAAAAAAAAATTACATCTTTACCACCTACATAGTCTTAATGCCCTAACATGATTGATAAAAGCATTTCTAGCAACAAGATTTTTCAAAGGATCTACTAGCATTTGACTAGTAGAGATGTGTTGTAGGATCACAAATTCTTGTGCTACCATATCTCTAATGAAATGATACTTGAGTCAATGTGCTTTGTCCTACCGTGGTATTTGGGATCCTTAACATAAGCAAATGCTACCATGTTATCACAATGTATAGTCACTAGTTCTTGAGGATGTGACAACATCTAAGTGCCCAAAGAGCCACCTCAACCAAATAGCCTGCTGAACAGTAGATGAGCATGCAATAAATTCTACCTCCATAGTGGATAAAGCGAAATAGGATTGTTTCTTGCCATTCCATGAAATGGTTCCACCATTAAGCAAGAAAACATACTCCGAAGTTGACTTTCTCTTATCAGAATCACCACCCCAATTAGCATACTATAACCGACCAAGTGCATATCCAAATGTTGATGGCATAATGTGTAGTTTGTTGTCCCTTTCAAATACCTACGTATCCTTTAAAAGGCCTTCTAATGAGCAAGTTCTGGATTAGATTGGTAACAACTTACCTACCCTACTACATAACTAATGTCCAACCTAGTACACATCATAGCATACATCAGGCTCCCTACCGCATTGGAATATAGTACTTGAGCCATTCGACTCATGTCAAGGCTAAGACTTTTGCCCATAGCTACTAGAGTGTCAAAAGCTTTGCAATTTTGCATATTAAATCTCTTTAGGACATTCTTTATGTATGTGTCTTGAGACAAACCGAGAAGTCTCCTAAAGCAGTTTCTTAAGATCTTAACACCTTACACAAACTTGCTTAACCCATATTCTTCATCTCAAAAGTAGATGATAGCCACTTCCTGGTGGTGACAATTAACTCCATACCATTGTTAGCCAATAGGATGTTATCTACATAAAGTGATAACATTATAAAGCTATTCTTGGACCATTTGACATACACACAATGGTCTTCTTCAATTATCATGAATCCATCACTAGTAATGGTTTGATGAAATTTTAAGTAACATTCTCTGGATGATTGCTTCAGGCCATGTATTGATTTCTATAGTTTACAAACTTCGCGCTCTTTGCTAGCAACTACATAACCTTCAGGTTGATCCATATAGATCTCTTCTTCTATTTCTCCATTGAGAAATGTAGTCTTAACGCCCATTTGGTGTAGCTCTAAGTTCGTATGAGCTACAATGGCTAGCATTAGGTGAATGGAAGTAAATCTGACTACTGGAGCGAAAGTCTCCTCGTAGTCAATAATCTCTCGCTAGCTATATCCTTTTGCAACTAAACATGTCTTATACCTTTTAATGGAACCATTTGACTTGTGTTTGACTTTGAGATCCCATTTGTTTCCAATTGTCTTATGCCCGGTTGGAAGGTTAACCAGTTCCTAGAGTTAGCTAACTTTCATACACTCCATCTCTTCATCCATAGCAGCTTTTCATTGTTTACTAACTAGTGATAAGTGAGCCTCTTTTATTGTTTTGGGTTCATCATCATCAAGCAAAGCACTTATAAGGGCCTCCCTCTCAATCTCAAACTAACGACGAGGAATGATCCCACGAGTGCTTCTCCACAATGAAGTATCGTGAGAATATTCATCCAAGTCTCTTTTAACTCATATATCGCTCTGGCTGTCTCTAGGAATTTGAGGAATTTCTTCCTCAGTCTCAACTCGACTACTTGGTGTGTTATCAATGATATTCTCTAACTCATAAAGATCTAAATCTTTAGATACTTCTCCTCTGCTAGGAAATACATCCTCAAGAAAGTATACGTCCTTTGATTCGATCCCAGTAATTATTCCATCAGCCTATTCTCCAACAAATACATATCCCTTTGAGTATTCAGAATAGAGTATAAAGATACACTTTTTCCCTCTAGGGCCTAACTTCCCATATTTATGAGAAGTACTGTGTACATAGGCTGTTGAACCCCATGATCTTAATTGACTTAGGTCAAGTTTCTTACCTTCCTATAATTCATATGGAATTGTTGGAACAAACTTGCACTACAACAATAAACACTTTCAGTGACCAAACTTTTGGTCGCTAAATGTGACTTTTTGGTCGCTAAATATTTTACCGACCAATCATAATTTGGTCGCCAGTTGATCGGCAAAGACTAATCGCAGAAGTTATTAGCGACCAAAAAATATTTGGTCGATAAAAGTATGATCTTTACCGAACAAAATTTTGTCGTTAAAGAGTAGACTTTTGGCGACCAAAATATATTTAGTTCAGAAAAATTTACCCTTTAGAGACCAAAATTTAGTCGTCGAAGGGTTTGTTTTTAGTGACCAATTGGTCGCCAAAGGATTAATTAAAAAAAGTAGAAATTTGAATTAAATTTAAAAAGTAAAAATTCATGTGATGCCACGTGGCACCGTTTGGTGACATGTCATCATGCTACATGGTAATTTATATTGTGCCACGTGTCAATCCATAATTGCACCACATGTTAGTCTATAATTAGACCACTATCAAGCTTATAATTTTTTTATTTTTTGTTGTTGGTGAGACTCGAACCCATACCATTCCTTTGAAAGTTTGGGTAGTAACCCATTAAGCTAACTTATCATTTGTACATATATTTTAAATCGTTATATACATAAACATATTTTTATCACTTTTGGTGACCAATTGGTCGCCAAAAGTGATAAAAATTTATTTTTTTATTAAATTATTTTGACATTTTTTTAATAATTTAGTATCATAACCAATATATAAAGTCATACAAATATTTAGTAAATAATTTACGAATAACTATTATATTTAATTTGTGTATAGTATATATATATTTAATACATGGTTTCAATTTGATTATATTATGACTAATTATTTATAATATAATTTTCTTCATTTTATCTTTATTAATATTTTTAAAAATTATTTGATCCATTTAAATGTTTATATATGTAAACAAATTTTTATCACTTTTGGCAACCAATTGGTCGCTAAAGGTGTCACTTTTAGCGACCAATTGGTCAGCAAAAGTGACAAAATTTTATTTTTTTACTAAATTATTTTGACTTGCTTTTCAATAACTTAGTATCATAACCAATATATAGTGTCATACAAATACATAGTAAATAATTTACGAATAACTATTGTATTTAACTTTTGTATAGCATATATTTAATACATTTCTTCAATTTGATTATATTATGACTCATTATTTAAAATATATTTTTCTTAATTTTATCTTTATTAATATTTTTAAAAATAATTTGATCCATTTAAATCTTTATATACAAAAAAAAAAAATTATCACTTTTGGCGACCATTTGGTCGCTAAAAGTATCACTTTTCGTGACCAATTGGTCGGTAAAAGTCATAAAATTTTTATTTTTTCACTAAATTATTTTGAATTTTTTTTTCAATAATTTAGTTTCATAGCCAATATATAGAGTCATACAAAAATTTAATAAATAATTTACCAATAACTGTTGTATTTAACTTGTATATAGTATATATTTAATACATGTCTTTAATTTGATTATATTATGACTCATTATTTATAATATATATTTCCTTATTTTATTTTTATTAGTACTTCTAAAAATAATTTGATCCACTTAAAGTTTTATATACATAAACAAATTTTTATCACTTTTGGCGACCAATTGGTCGCTAAAGGTGTCATTTTTCATGACCAATTGGTCGGTAAAAGTGATAAAAATTTATTTTTTTTACTAAATTATTTTGAATTTGTTTTCAATAATTTAGTATCATAACCAATATATAGAGTGATACGAACCCCGCCAATAATCGACGAAACCCGTGAATCACGAATGGCCTTCAAGGATCGTTTAGTCACAGATTCAAATGGCCCCGCAACCCGTAGCTTATAATTCAAGCACAAACCTTGGTATCAATGGACGACGCCACAACCAAAGATGGTGAATTGGTTGATAAGTCGGAATGAACGCCACGGAATTAATTTTCGATAAGTTCAAGTTCTAATGAAATCGAAAGAACAAATTCTAATTTCATAAAAATTGCATTCAAAATCTTATTTTCTCTTCAATAGGCTCGTAGCCTTTAAATACATAGCAAACCCACGAAGTTGCTGCCATAAAAGGAGCCTAACGGCTAGAAAAAGAAAAAACAACAAAAAAAAGAAAGCAATCTAATTGGCATGCAAGCCTTTCCAACGTTTAAAAATAAAAGACTAAATATGGATGGTCCTAATTTGGCATGCAAGCCTATACAAATCAGCAACAAAGATAAAAAGGAAATAAACTAATATATAGAAAGCAATCAGATTGCTTTAGGCAGCCGGCCATTCCATCTTATGAAGAGCAAAAGTCAATGCTTGGATGCTTGTGTGGGACCTGCCACCTTATGAAGAAATCCTCCAAATTATTCCAAGGCTTGGATTATGGAAGTCCAAGCATGTGGGGCCCGTGGAACACCTTCTTTGTGCTTGTAATAATTTGTCTCTTCTATATTATGCCAAATGCTTTGAATTAGCCCATTGAGAACTTCCTTGAACCTTTTAGCTCGAGCCCTTATAACCGGTCCAATTGGAGCTTGAATAGGGTCTATCTTCCATTGGTTAGCCATGCCCTCATCATAGAGTCATACAAATATTTAGTAGATAATTTATGAATAACTATTGTATTTAACTTGTGTATAGCATATATTTAATACATGTCTTTAATTTGATTATAATATGACTCATTATTTATAATATATTTTTCTTAATTTTATCTTTATTAATATTTTTAAAAATAATTTGATCCATTTAAATCTTTATATACATAAAGAAATTTTTATCACTTTTGGCGACCAATTGGTTGGCAAAAATGATAAAAAATTTTTTTTAAATTATTTTGAATTTGTTTTCAATAATTTGGTATCATAAACAATATATAGAGTCATACAATTATTTAGTAAATAATTTACAAATAAAAATTGTTTTTAACGTGTGTATAGTATATATTTAATACCTGTCTTCAATTTGCATATATTATGACTCATTATTTATAATATATTTTTCTTCATTTTATCTTTATTAATATTTTTAAAAATAATGTGACCCATTTAAACCTTTATATACATAAATAAATTTTTATCACTTTTGCTGACCAATTAGTCGGCAAAAGTGATAAAAATTTATTTTTTTGCTAAATTATTTTGACGGTTTTTTGAATAATTTAGTATCATAACCAATATATAGAGTCATACAAATATTTAGCAAATAATTTACGAATAACTATTGTATTTAACTTATCTAGCATATATTTAATACATGTCTTCAAATTGATTATATTATGATTCATTATTTATAATATATTTTTCTTCATTTTATCTTTATTTATATTTTTAAAAATAATTTGATCCATTTAAATCTTTATGTACCTAAAGAAAATTTTATCACTTTTGGCAACCAATTGGTCGCTAAAGGTGTCACTTTTGGTGACCAATTGGTCGGCAAAGGTACTAAATATCTTATTATTTTTTATTCAAGTTTTTAGCGACGAACTAGTCAGGGAAAGCAACCCTTTTAGCGACCAATTAATTTTGGTTGCCAAAGAGTAACCTTTTAGCGACCAATTGGTCAAGAAAAGGTACCTTTTGGCAACCAACTTTTTTTTGGTCAGGAAAAAATCATTTATAGCGACCAATCTTATTTTGGTCTAGAACAATCACCCTTTAGCGACCAAATTTATATTTGGTCGAGAAAAGTGGTTGCCAAAAGTGTGATTGGTTGTAGTGTTGGAGGGCACATAGTTAAGAATATACGCTGTAGTCACTAAAGCATCTCCCCAATATGATATTGGAAGGTTAGCTTGTGCCATCATTAACCTAAACATGTCCAACAAGGTACGGTTCCACCTCTCTACAACTTCATTTTGCTGTGGAGTGCCAAGAATAGTCAACTATCTAACTATGCTCTTATCCTCACCGAACTCCTTTATAAGTTCAGATAGATACTCACGACCATGATTGGTTTTGAAATCCTTAATGCTTTGATTTAATTAATTCCCTTTTTGAAGAACAAAATGTCTAAAGCAATCCAATACTTTTGACCTATGTGAGAGCAAATAGACATAACCGAACCATATGTAATCATCTATAAATGTGAGAAAGTAAAAGGAACCATGCCTTGCCCTTACATTCATGGGAACGCAAATATCTAAGTGGACTAGCTATAATGGATTTCAAGCTTTTTGAGCTTTGCCACACTGTTTTCTAGTTTCCTTCTCTTAGAGGTAACTTTAATAAATTGGCAAGTTGACCTTAGCAAGTGGACCTAAAAGGCACTCTCTTGCTAGTCTGGCCATTCTGTCTTGCCCAGTATAACCTAATCTGGAATTCCATTATATAAAATCGATTGTAATATCCTGTATAGATATATTAAAAGAAACTAAACGCCTATACATGTTACGGTTATTAACATTAAATGCCATCAAATCATCCAACAAATATCCAGAACCATAAAAAACTAAACCATGAAAAATATCTAGTGATTGGTTTGCAAAATGAAAGCTAAAGTCTAAGAAACTAAACTAATCACTGAAAGTAGGTTCTGCCAAATTCCAGGTGCATAAAGTGCGTCATGGAGGTGAAGAGGGCGTCTACCGCCCAAGTCCAGCTTGTATGTGCCAACGCCAATGATATTTACACTAGATTCATTCCCCAAAATATTCTTTTGCTCCCTTTGGAATGTGGTGGTACTCCACAAATCCCATCCTGCTTCTCGCTATATGATCTATTACTCCTGAGTCTACAACCCACAATTGAGAAGAGTGAGCAAATAAAACTTAGCTAGTTACAAAACAGTCAATTTGAGAAACATTATTTAGGAGTACCTTTTTTGGCTCGAGGCATTCACGAGCAAAATGACACAGCAGTTGATAGATATAGCACTTCATTTCACTTTGTCTTTCTTGCCATGTCTCTTCTCTCTTTTGCATTTCTTCTTAAACACACCATCATTCTTTACCACTTGATGGCCAACAACAATATTCTTTCCACCTCTCTTTCACTTAGACCAAGCCTGTAAGTTAAAGGGAGCTAATAAAGCATGTGCTAAATGGGCAGTAACACGAACAGGAAGCTTAGAAGCCTTAATACGCCTAGCCTCCAACTCTAGGTGGTGAGAAATTTCCTCAAAGGTCTTGACATTCTCATTGTACATCATGTTTTCTCTCATCTGATCCCAAGAGGATGGTAGTGAATGAATCACCACCTAGACCTATTGTTCATTAGTAAGAACGTGTCTAGCTGCTTTGAGTTGACAAATCATGGTGGACATGACCCGCAAGTGCTGTCCCATTGAGTAGTAGGGCTGCCTCTAATAAGTATTGAACTTTAAGGTTAAGCCTTAAAGTTTAGTAAGAGAGGTCACTTCGTACTTAAGCTTTAATGCCTCCTACATCTCGTGGGTGGTCAGGAACCATTCAAACTCTAGCACTAGATCATTTTCCATGCTGCTCATCATTAGAAAGTGTGTATAGTGATCTTTGGATTACCAAGCTTTGTAAAATTCGAGTTCCCTTTTATGTTGAGCTGTGGTGCAGGCTCTAGCTCAGTCATGATATGGGCCAAATTCTCCAAGAGACCCAGCTCATTGAGAAAAAACTGAATTTTTCGGTGCCAAATATCATAATTGTCACTATTCAGCTTCTCACCCTTCATCATATCAGCCACAATCATTATGGATGCCATGGCTACAATTGAGATTGATATTGGATTAATATGAGCATCTCATAAAACACACACATTTTATAGCAAAAGACTAAATTCTAAATAATACGATTCTCACACAAGTCACAAGATTGACACGTTGCTATGCTTCCAATCATCTCTTGCGTCTCTTGTGATTGATAAATTATCATCACTTAGTGAATGCGCCAAAATCATGATTATTTGGAATAAAAGAAATTTCTTTAAAATTTCTTTTAACCAAATAACCTTCCATTTGTTTACATAACATGACATATATTGTAATTCTAAAATAAACTCAATTAATTTCAAAATACTTAACATACTAGTATGGTCTAAAAATATGTCATTCATAATTTTAACACTAGCATGCATTTCAATAACTTAATTAAATCTACTTCAAATAAATGAAAATTAGGTTATTAATCAATTAAATGTAGCAATAGCCCATCTAGTTTAAATACATCAGTATTTAATAACTCTATAAGTCCAGCACATAAACCAATGCATAAAGTGAATCCCAATTTATTTTACTCATTCCAAAAGTAATAGAAAATTCTAAAATACATAAAAAAAAAAAAACTATAATAAAATAAGAAATAATTTTCTAAACATTTTGGAAAAAAGTAGGACAAAAACAGATGTCGGAGGTCCCCTCACGCACCCCCAGGCATCGTTGGATGCGTATGGCCTTCATCTCGTCAGCAGCTACTTGGCTCAGGCGTGGTCAATTTGGCTTAAGAGCAGCTAACAGGTTTAGGCATGTGACCCACATTGGTGGCACGTGTGGTCCGTGCGCCACCTTCCTTGCCTCCTTAGGTCACCGGACCACCGTTGTTGGAGTCGTCTCTTTGTTCCAGTCTCTATAGTGCTATTGGTTTGGCTTTTTAGTGTACAAAAATGTGTGTTTGGGGTTTCCTACTCATTTGTTGAGGTTAGGTTTCACAAACAAACTTATCAAAATTGAAAAAAATCATCCAATTTTTGCTATCAAGGAATAGAAAATGATTGGCGCTTTGAATGAATTTAACTTGGAGCTTAAGGAGGATAATGAAAGGATGGTATTGTATACTTCCATTGTTCAACTAGAATTAATCATTGAAGTGCAGAGATTTGATATGGAACCTGGTGTTATTCGAGTAAAAATACAAGATATTAATGAGGTGGTTAGATATCAAAAAAGGATTTCCGTACCTTTATCGGTCTGAAATAAAGTTATGAAGAGGTTTTATCACTCACGTTTGACAGTGCGTCTGGGAGATAGTAAGATGTATCATGATTTGAAACAATAATACTATTGGGTTAGAATGAAGAAAAATGTGGTAGAATTTAGTAACAAGTGTTTAACTTGTCAGCAATAAAGGTAGAGCGTTAAAGACTAGCTAGATTGCTACGACCACTGCCAATATCTAAATGGAAGTGGGAGAATGTAACCATGGATTTTGTGATAAGGTTGCTAGAAACTAAAAGAAGTTACGATGCCATATGGGTAATCGTGGATCGTTTGACTAAGTCAGCATACTTTTTGTCAATACGAATGATAGAGTCAAATGGATTCCTTTGCTCGATTGTATATTCGGAAGGTTATGAGATTACATGGGACATCTATCTCAATTGTTTTGGATCGAGACCTATGATTTGTTTCTTAATTCTGATAGAGTTTTTAAGTAACTATGAGGATAAAACTATGTTTTAGTGCAGTCTATCAACCTTAGACTAATGGACAGTCCAAGCGAACAATTTAGATTTTAGAGGATAAGCTTCGAGCTTGCGTACTAGATTTTAAGGGAAGTTGGGAAGATCATTTACCACTAGTAGAATTTTCTTGCAACAATAGTTATCAAGCTAGCATGGGGATGGCACCATTTGAGGCCTTGTATAGTAAAGCCTATAGGCCACCATTTGTTGGACACAAGTCAAAAAAGTAGCTATGATTGGACTAGATTTGGTTCGGAAGACCAATAAAAAGATTAAAGTTATCAGGCAAAGGTTAAAGACAAGGTGCAGCCATCAAAAGACCTACATGGATCAGAGAAAAAGACCTTTAGAATTTCAAGTAGGGGGTCATGTATTTGTAAAAGTATCACCCTGGAAGGAGACAGTTTAGATTTGGTAGGCGAGGAAAGGTATCCTCTAGATACATTGATTCATTTGACATCTTCGCCAGAATTGAAGAGGTTACTTATCGACTTACACTGCCACCACAATTGTTTGGAGTGCATGATGTTTTCCATGTTTCTATGTTACGTAAATATATTTCGGACCCTACACATGTGCTAGAGTGGACTAATCTAACAGTAGATTTTGAGGTAACATATGAAGTAAGGCCAGTTCAGATTTTAGAGTCTCGTGAACAAGTTCTTTAAAGTAAGATAATTCCATTGGTTTAAGTATTATGGTAACATCATGGCATTGAGGAATCTACTTGGGAACGTGAATCCGACATATAAGAATGACATCTAAGGTATTTATTTAGATTATGTTAAGTAATAAAGTTCGAGGATAAAATTTTTATAAGGAGGGGATAATGTAATATCCTGAATTTTTGTATTTGATATAAATTTATGATTTTAAACACGTTTTGGGTGTGTTAATATGTTATTTGAGACATATAAGTCATTAAGGATGGCTTAATGTGGAAATGTTTAGAAGAAAAAGACAAAATAAATCAAAATTGACTTTTTGGTACCGGGTGTTTCAGGGGGGCACCCGGGGTGTCAAGCGGGGTGCCCCACATGTGCGGTGATTGCTAAACGGCATGGTTCCTCACTTGTTTTGGTAGAGCGGTGTGCCTCGGTTTGTCCTTGGTTAGATAATAGGATAGGAAAAGATGGTACGTTCTTGTAGGACGCTTAGAGATCAAGCCAAGCATGTATATACATGTATATGTGAGAGAGAGAGAGAGAGAGAGAAAGAGAGAGAGAGATTTTGGGTGTTGGAAGAGAACCGGGAGTGGAGAATGGAACCAAAGAAATTGGGTGTTGGTAAGTAACTCTAACTTCAACCAAATGCAAATTAATTCTATAAGATTAAAATTGAGTTTCCAATGAACATTTCCACGTGATTTATTTGTTGTTTGGATCAAATGGTGAGGAGATTGATCAATTCAAAGTTTGAGGCCATGAACCAGGAGTTCACCATCACTTTTGATCCATTTGATTCACGCTTGAGGTAGGAGTTTCTAGCTTCTTTTAGCATATATAAAATGTATTGATGCTAATCAATATTTTTATGAAGTTTTTCTGAGACTTGGAAGGTTTAGTGAAGAGTTGTGTTGAGTTATATGCATATATATGTATGTATAATTGTGGAACTAACAAATTAATTGGAAAGATTGAGGTTGTTTCATCTTATTTTGATTGAATTTTTGGAGTCATCTAGGTCTTAATTAAAACCTATAAATAAGGTTTTGAGCCAAATAAACAATTGAGTAAGGTTTAAGTTATGAAATTTTGAAGAAAGGCTTGAAATGAAATAATGCATGGGTTTTGGACACAAGGGGCTCGAGTCCCAAGATAGGCATCCGAGGTGGTTTGGCTGAGCTGGAAAAGTTCAGAGGGGCACCTGAGTCCCTTAGTGGGGTGCCCGGGTGCTCCAAAAAACCTAAGTTATGTCTAAAATTGACGTATTCTTTAGTAAAGATACTTTGTTCTTGATATATGTTCCATATTTTGTAATCAAATGAATTTGTCAATGTATATTGGATGATGTATGAGTAAATAAAACATGAAAATGAATGAGGAAATGAAGATGAGTTATGTTAAGATGATAACAGAATTATTGGAAATTGGAAAATGAATTTGAATTGTTATGTTATGATGATGTACTTGTTTCATGATTGAATGAGATGATGTTGACTAATTGTTAAAGGTTGAGATTTATGACACTAATCATGATTTGTGCTTTGTTTGAGTTTAATTTAGACTATGGACTGTTGATGTTATATATATATCTGGAAATAGATTTGCTTAGTGATATTGAATGAATATAAATATTGTTCATGTTGTTTCTTTATATATTATATATGATTTTTAAATGTTTCGTGGGCATAAATAGATTAGTGCTCACATCCTTATAGATTTGATTACAGAGGCAAATCCTAAGAACTAGGTAGGTACTTGGTGGCATTAGAGGTGCGTAAGCTATTGATAATATTGTTACTTTCATTTCCTTAAATTAATTTTGTATTTGGGTCTTTAATATTATATTTAATTAAGAGATGTATTCATTGGATTATAAAGGCCATAAGGCCTATTTTTGCTTATATTATGATTATTGTGGGATTGTTGGAACATGGTAGTCTGGCTATAGCCAAGATTTAGCTTATATTATGTTATGTTATTATTCATGTGAATGTCACTCCAGGGTTGTCATAATGTTTTGATCAGGGATGGTTATATAGTGCATGATATGTATGTTGAATCACTCACCCCTTGGGTCACAAGACCCGGGGCATGACAAATTTGAAATCATTATTTTGTTTACTAATTTTTCAATTACTAATATAAATCTAACAATATCCTCCTTAGGTAATTTTTTGACAAAAAAAATGCTCCTATACCGACCACGTGGCAACCAAATTATTTTGGTCAACAATACTTTTAACGACCAAAAAGTGACCTTTTAGCAGCTAACAGTGTTAATTGTTGTATTGATAATCTAGAAAAGTTACAACCTTATTTAAACTTAATCAAGCTAAACTCCCCTTGATCAATGTTTTGTTGTAAACCTTTACGTCACTTAAATAAAACACCATATGAGAATCATTAAGTTTAAAATAATGGAATCAAACTCTTCTCCTTTCTTTTTTGATATGAATTTGATAAACATAAAATCAAGAGAAGATGGAATGAGAAAATAAAGAATGAATACAAATCAACAAACTTGCACAACTTCAATCTTTCGTATTTTTCTTCTCGAGCCAAATCAACATGAACCAATACCACCATGATGATTACGACACTGAGAAATACCCAAATCTGACTATCTCGAACCTCTAGCCTTTACTTTCTCTCTCTTTCTTTTTTTCTCTCTTTTCCTCACGTTTGATAGCTATGGGAGAAGAAAAGAAAGACAGAAAAAAAAAGAAAAGAGAAAAAAAAGAGAAAAGAGGAAGTTGGGCCCCTAAGTGCAACTCCAAATCCGATAATCACTTTGGATCAAAGGCCTAAAAAAACAAAATAATTCTAATAAACTAGATCAAACCTCCTATCCAAATGTCAAAATGAACCAAATCTCCATAAAAAGCCAAAAATAAAAGCTGGGTGTTAGGTGATACATTATCCAACTTCAGTAAAAATTTTAATTAATATAATATTCTAAAAATTATTATGTTTACTATTAATCAATAGCTTTTACGAGCAAAATCATTAAAATCACATAATTTTTTATTATGTTTAATAGTATCCATTAAATAAAAAATTTAATCCGTATAAATTTTGGGAAATTATTATTTTTAAATTATAATATTAAGTGACAAGTAGAATTCAATTTTGGCAAATTATAATATTTAAAATTAAAATATTAAATGATAAGTATTAAATTATAAAAACTTTAACAAATATAAAATTTAAATATTACGTGACAAGTATAATCTAATTTAAATGCTTACAATTTGATATAATATTTTATAATTAGTAATCAATCAAATGATATATTTAAAAATTACATATTACGATTATACTATCCAATTAGTTGATATATGATATATTTTGATATATGATATATTTTTGTGTATGTAATTCGATATATCATAAGTGAAAATATATGTGAAACAATAACATCAATGGACGGAAGAAAAAGGAGAAACAAAGGCCAGATGAGAGGATAGATATGATTCTAAAGTTGACGGGTACATGACGACAAAAATTATAATTCCATAGCCAACTCATCAAATCCCACACCATCGATCAGCTGGCAAGTGTTTAGTCTGTGGAAAGCTGATGCCGTGAATTATTTTGCAAAGGCATGAAACAACTTGAAATTAAGTGAAAGGATTAAAGACACGTGTAGTGGCTGTTTGATCCCTTTCACACGCACATACGCCACGTGCTGCGTGTTTGATCAAATTAATAACCATACACATTAGTTGTTGCAAATTGGCTTTTTTCAAGCCAAAGAAAATATAAGATAAAAGGGGTTTGGTGTAGTAAAAAATGAGATAAAATAAGATAAAGTGTAAGATTCGTAATACATGTAATGAGATAAAAAGTGAATTATTTTTAGACATTTTCAGAGTTTGTCGTGTTTTTTGTTACACCAAACAAGCCTATAACCACAATCTATACCTAGTTGATATATATATTAATGCTTTCTAGAGTTTGGAATGGGCAGTTATCTTTTCTTCTCGTGCTATCATCCCTCACCGCAAATGCTATTGAAAATACACGTGTACTATGCTAGATATCCCAAACAATCAATCATATAAATAATTGAAAGCAGAAGGCAATATA
>QLOD02000024.1:11134965-11151300 GCA_003260245.2 Sideroxylon spinosum | reverse complement strand
GAATATATAAAAGTTATCAAAAGTTGTTAAAAATTATCAAAAATTATTCAAGATTATTAAAAATTATCAAAAATTTTATCAAACATCTAAAAATTATAAAAAATTACTAAAAATTATTACTTTTCTTACTAAACGTACTAAGAATTATAACTAGTAAATTTTTATAAAATAATATCAAAAATTACTAAAAAATATGATTTCAAACGTATCGAAAGTTTTTTTATAACTATTTATAAATTTTTCATATCGAATAATTTTATTTTTTTTAATGCTAGCGTAAATCTTCGCCCGTGCTAGGTTTCATAAGACTCCGCCAGTGGGTGCAAGGCAGCGACGGGTGGCCGTAAGATACTACCCTGAAAGGATAGGGCCTTAAGGATGCCGTGACGGTTCGAGTTACGCTGGAAAATAGTATTGGGTCGGTTTAAAATTATCTATTTATTTATTTATATATATTTATATAAGTTTATGTAAATTTATTAATTATTTTAAAGCAAATAAATTATACTTTAGATAAAAATAATAATATAAACAGTTAGAAAAGTAGTTTAATTTTTTGTAAACATTTTCTTAAAAGTTATTAAAAAATACAAATAAATATATAAAATATATTAACTACATATTTTTTTAAATGTTGCGGACCACTCCCACTCCCATTCTAATGAATTTAATTTCAAGTCTAAGAAAATAAATCAATTCTAAAATGTCAATACTAATTGTGTTGGTGCCACGTATATGTATTCTATTATATCATTATATATTTACGTCACGTAATAATGGGTGTGTTTGGAGTAAAATATAACACTACAAAACTCTACAAATTTCTATAAATACGAATTACAAGACTATAAAATTTAAAATTCACTGCACAAAGCACGAAATATTAACTTTTATAAATTTTTATAATTTTATATAACTCCAAACATACCCAATAAGATGAGGCACAATAAAGAAATCGTATATCGGGAACTCAATGAAAGTTACCATTTTAGGTCATGTTTGGTGTGAAAGAATTAAATGAAATAGAAAATTTATTTTTACATTTCATTCTCATTCTCTTATTTTATTTGGTAAACTTATGAGATATTAGAAGATCATTTCTCATATTTTCATTCACTCATTAAATGTGCGTTTAGAGTTTATATAGTGATATACGTAGCAGTTTTGCAATCCGTGCATTACCTAAAAATTAGGTGATATTTGGTTTATTTTTTTATTTTTTATTTTCTGTTTCTGTTCTTTTTTCTACTTTGAACTCATTTTTTATTTTGCGTTTTTAAAAATAAGAAAAAACAGCTCAAAACGCATTTATTTACTTGTGTTCTTAAAATTTGTTTTAAAAAAATAAAAAAAAATGGCTTTTCACGTGAAATGAAAAATGACAAAATGTCTTTTTGAGTATTTTTAAACGAAAATAAAAAAAATCTCAAAATAGAAAAAAAAACACTGTTTTTCTTGTTTTGGGATTTTTAAAACATAAAACAAAAATAGAAAATAAAAAAACAAATCTTAACGTTTTATAGATAGGGGTGGAGCTAGAATTTTGTACATGAGTGGATACAATTATAAGATACGTAAGTAGTTTAAAACTTATAAACTATATGAAATTTTCACTGACAAAAGAGGGCAAAAAGTCGATATGCATAGAATTACAAAAAAGAAAAACAAAAAAAGCCTACAAAAAAAAGTTTTAATCAAACTCCTCCAGAAAAAATGAGACCCATTGTCAGCCTCATCACGTTTTCATATTTTGAACGCGTTACATTGTAACTTCATTATCAATGAACTTGAAAATATCCTTCTATATATGTACAATCAAATTATTAGTCATCCATTGATTGCCCATTCGTTTACACTATTGATTCTTCATAATCTTCATAATTGAAAAAGCTCCCTTCGCTACAGTAGTTGCAATTGGCAAAGTCAATGCCAATATCACAAGCAAGTAGACTAATGGATATACCAGATATTTTTTTGCCTCAATTATCTATTTTTTTAGCAAAATCCCCAAACCTAAATAGATTTGAAAACTCAATACTAGATAGAACATTCTTGCGAACAAATTGGGTAAGACAAACTAACTTCTCTTTGTCAAAAGCTAAAAAGAAATTAAAAGAACTCAAACATGCCATGAAAAGAAGCAACTCAGTGTTTGACTCAGTAAAATGGGTACTTAGCTTTTAAAGTTATAGATTTAAGACTATATAAAACAACTTAACTCGTAAATATTGCAAATTTGTCTTATTTTGAATATGTCTTGATCTTTACCCAAGCTTTAAAGATCCCCTATATATCTGGAACAACTATCTCATGTTTTCCACAAAAGACGAGGCATTATCAAGAAAAGAACTCCAACTTGTTTCCCTCATCATTTAAAGTTGTTGCTTGGATACTTGAACGAATTTAAATACGATTACTTGTACTTTTAAAAATATTATTTATTCAGGATGAACTGAGATGTGACTTAACCTATGATTTGATGTAATTAATATAATGATAATGTTGACTAAGTTGCTCGGTTCTTGGTTTGATTTTTGTCTTGTTAAAAGTCAAAGCTTAGTTTTAGGAATAGGGGTAGCTTGTGTGCACCAACTGTTTTGCCCATGCACATACATTTTCTTTGTCCATCCACACCAGCGTCTTTCCCCATGCACACAAATTGTGTTGCTGCATGTTTGTATAAATTTCATTTTTTTTTTCTAAATTTTGGTTAATATCCCATTTTTTAATCACTTTTTTTCCCTAGCTTACACATCTAAGGTCTTTAGCCTCATTAGCTATGACGTCTCACCATCACCATCCTTCATCTTAAGGCATTCAACATATATATATGTGTGTGGGTGGGTGGGTTGGTGTTCTGGTTTTGATACAAAAATAGTGGTAGGAACATGAGTTAGTGAGAAAGTGTAATACACTAACTCGAACTTCTCTTTCATTTCCAATATTTAATTGAGGTTGAGTGGAATATAAATTAGGTGTTGATTTAATTTCAAGAAGATTGTGTAATTAATTTTTGGCCTTTTTGAGACTTCTTCAGCTTTATTCTTCTTCTTTCGAGGAACTCAAAGTCAGGGATTGTGATTTGTTATTGCATTTGATTTATGTTAATGTATATGGCATATTTTATATTGATACTTGTTTGATATGTGCTTGATTGTGAAGTTAATATAACATATATTAGTTTGCGAAAGAAGATGAAGAATAGTAGGTTTTCTTTATGTTTAATACTTGATGGAATGCTATATTGATTTGAGATGTAAATTTGATAGAAAATGGCTTTAAAACAATGAAATTGGATTTTAAAACTCGAAGTCAAAAAACAAAGTGTAGTCGACTGCTAGTGTGGAAGAAATCTTATGCGCACATGCTATCTTTTGACTTCCTGGGTGCACAAATTAATTTGTTGGCTTCCATGCATACCAACATTTTTCTCCAAAGTGCACAGACTAACTTTTTGACCTAAACGTGTGCGTGTTACCGATTCCCAAATGCAAGAATTTGAGAAGCAACAAAGTGGTTGAAACCCGGATCATCTCCTAAGGAAAAGTCTATTCTCTGGTTAATTATTCGAAAATCAGTAATAATGTATGGAATTGCTTGAATTATTTGAAGAATATATTTTTAGAAAAATAAAGTACTAAAAAAAACTTGTACTTAAAATTCACTGAATAAAATTTTGGATCAATATATTTGGTAAGATTCTTATGTGATTGAATAATGTTAGATATTTTTTTTCCATTTTTAATTAAACAATGGTGAATTAAAAATAGAAGACTTAACTTCGAAGAACTAATTTACTTAAGAACACTATTTATTGATCTTTTAAAGCACACTTTGTTTTAGAGTTTACAAAGCTTTAAATTCCTAGCAAGCTTTATACTAAGAATAATTAAAATTCTGAATAATGCAATCACACACAGATAAATAGAATTGCAAATACGAGCAATGAGGAAACCCTCTTATAGCCAGAAAACCTCTTATAACATATCCTACTATCAACGGATTATAAGACTCTACTTAAATTCTCTACAAATCACTTGCACAAAAGTTGTCGCTAATCTTGTCCAAATCACTTGACTAATCCTACAAGCAGGCTTTCTACATCATACAGAAAGCAAATAAAGAATGAAGAAAAAGAAAGACAAAGAACACTTAAGCTCTAGAGAAAAATACTTTCTCTCAACCTCTGCAATATGTCCCTAATGTTGTATATTAATTAAGGCAGGGTACATGTATATAGAGTTAAAAAAAGTTGCCCGAATTTGTCTAAATAGGAAATAAATACATTTGAAAATTACATAGCTCAAACCCTTGAGCATCCTGCGTCGCAATGGGGTCAAACCCTCGAGCATCCATACTTTTGCCTGCGGACCATACTAAAATTTCGTCTGGGCCAAAATAACAACGGAAGCATACCTGCAAGCTCCCAATGAGCTTTGGGCACAGCCGTGCGCTCCCCGCTATGCTACCTACGAGGTGTACTGGAATTTTTGCGTAGGCTCTCTGTCAGCACCATTGAATCTTGTTTCACTTAGAATTGTATTCTGTCTTGAATCAATAATTTGTAATCAATTGGAATTATGCTAATTTTAGAAATTTTCATCATCGCAATTTGTCTACATGTCCTCAATTTAAGAAATTATCCAATTATCCATATTTAACTTAAGATTGTACATGGATTTGCCATTATTGAACTTTGAAATCTCCTCCTTGACAATTCCATATCAAAACTTAAGTTAAATTCTATAAATATTTCGAATAATTTTGCACACACCTGCAACACACATATCAAGGCACCATATGGTATAAAAATAACAACAATATTAAAATATCACAAAAAGATCATATTATATCATATCCACATGATATCTAAATCAAGCCAAAACGAAAACAGAAATAGAATTATTACAAACCCAAGTTTACTCCATCTTTTTTGATATGGAGATGATAAACACACAAAATAAAGGGGAAATAAATACAAAATAAGTCTAAAATTTCATAAAAAGTCATAATAATCCCGAAACATATCTGTAGCAAATCAAAATAAACCACTCCCATCATCATAGCCACCCCCACCAATACCACTCCCACCACCACCAAAAGAACCACCACCAAATCCAGTGTCGTCGTCGTCGTCGTCGTCATCCGTGGCAGCTCGTCTTGGAATGTACCCCAATTAGCAATTTGTTGGTATAAGGACTAGAATTTTGTGTTACAGAGGTTGGTCAACACCTTGCTATTGTCATTAATGGTGTCTAGGGGACCATTGAGAGCAGTCTGATCAATAGGAATGTTCACGTCCTCCCCCTCAAGTCGAAGTAGTGATAGGGACATGGAGTTGAAAGTGTATAGACAGATGCTACAACTGGCCTCAGTAGCCTCAAGATTATCAAATGTGTCATTCATAACCTAGCTAAAAAATTTGTGTACAGTGAGACGGGTAATGGGTGTGGGCTGTGGTGTGAATATAGAAGAAGGCAACTAAATTTGATTTGCTTGTATTATTCTGGTGACCAAAACACAAAGAGGCGATGAATCTTTAGTGCACCTAAGTTGTTGGGAGGTGAACATGAGACTGAAAAATGAAAAAAGCTAGATCAAACTTAAAACCAATGAGAATGGCATACATGACACGACCATAATGAAGAATAACATCAGATAATGTTAGTTGGGGTCAACGGATGCAGAGACAAATAGATTAAGTATGTAATGATCTGTCTTATGATGACTATGAACATATGTCTCTCCTCTCTAGGGATGAGACTTAGTGATGATACTAAAAATGTTTAACAACTCTTCTTTAGTTGGGGAAACTTCATCTTGTGTAGGGTAGAAAAGGATATATCTTTCAATAAGACTAGGATGCTCAATGCCTAGTGTGGATGCAATGCTGTCAGGGGTGACACATTGGAGCACAACTGATAGTAGTTTTGGAAACAGCATTTTCAAAGTTGGTCTCATGAAAATTTGCATAAAATTCCTGGACTAGTTTTACAAGCGTAGACCTAGAAATGTCTATGATAGATTCCCATCCCAACTAGGCAAATAGTGAGCGGATCAAGTGTAAGTCATTTAGGTTCAATTTTTTTTCAATAAGCACCGGTCTTTTTGAAAACAAGTTTCTAAACTCATTTTGAATTAAAAACCTATTTGAAGATGAGAATGAAGACCCAGCTCTAAGCCTCTTAGATATTTTGACAGAAAATATAACTCCAATGATGCAAATGGGACCTAGGAATGCAAGAAATGAAGATCTATGACCAAAAACTAATAAAGAAACGACAGGAACTTACCTAATAGGCATACATGTAGGCGAATGCAAAAGAAGAAAGCTGGAAGGTCGTGGGTTCGGAGATGGGTCACGTGCAAAATGAAGACCAGCATTGACCGGGGGTATATATACAGGGGGTCACTTATTCATACTCCCTACGCCCTCGGTGCACCATCTGCCCGATGGGGGCGCACTACTTACATCCTCTGTGTGAGGCTCTCGAGAAAAATTCTCTTAGGCCAGGTTTGAGCAAAAAACCAAAAGTAATATTTGAAACAAAAAATCATAGAAAAATTTATTAAATTGACTAAAGAAATTTTAGTTTACCTATTTCAATATATGTAAATTTATTACACAATCTTAATAAATTTAATGAACGTAAATTCATCTTTCTAAGTAAATTTTCAAGTCTACGTCATTAGATGAATTAAACCATAAGATTGAAAGAAAATACCTATCTACGTGTGAAATTATGATTAAGATACATATATTTGCTCCCCCTCAAACAAATCATGGAATCAAAGAGCCAATTTTTTTTTTTTTTTTTTTATCAAATAACCCTTTCAAGGTCTCAGCCGCTTTCACACGCTTATAGGTAAATAGCTATTCGCTTAATAATCAACAAGTCATTAAGGGGTTTCTCACTAGTCCCATCAATAGCCTTTTTCAACGTTTGATATAATTTTATTATTTTTATGTAGGCTCCTTAACATTTTTTAAAAACATCAAACAGTAATCCATGATTCGTAGATAAGAAGATGGAAAGATATATGCATAATTAGTCAATTGTAAAGGGAAGCACATCAAAATTATGGCAAAGTTCGCCAAAACACTTCTTTTTAATTTTCATGGAAGTACAAATTATTAATTTATTACAATTTATTACATTGAATGATTTGATGTACATATAAAAGGATAGAAGTCATAAAATATCTTCAATTCAAATAATGAACTCCCATATTTCTTTTACTTTTGAAAAATCAAAGATGTACACAAATACCCAAAGAATTCCTAAGAGATTCAAAGTGAGGGGCATCTAAGCGTTTAGTGAATAAGTCAACTTGCTGATTTTTAGTTTGCACGTGCTTCCAGATAATTACGTTCTCCTTAACCCACTCTCTAATAAAACGATACCTAATACCTATACTTTGGTGCGAGAATACGAGTCTGGATTCTTAGAAATACTAATTGAAGTCATGTTGTCACAAAATAGTGTAATCGTGCCCTATTCCAATTCATAGTCAGCAAGTAATTGCTTTATCCATAGGATTTGGGTACAACAACTTCCAGTGGCAACATATTCAGCCTCTGTAGTAGACAATAATGTGGAATTTTTTTTTTTTACTATGCCATGAGACTAAATTATTACGAATGTAAAAACAGCTGCCAGAAGTGCTCTTGATTGGCGTTAGAGTATCCTGCAAGGTCAGGATTGATGTCACAAGTGAATCAAATCCCAAAATCTAATGTGCACTGACATATTTTGTAATTCTTTTTATTGCATGCAAGTGTGATATCTTGCACACACACCTACACTAAATACAATGCGAGGTCTAATAGGTTTAAGAAATAACAGACTTCCTACCATACTTCGGTACGTGGTCTAGTTAACACTTTTTTCACTAGGATCCTTGTGCAATTTAGTGCTTATGCTTATGGGAGTTTTAGCATATTTAGCATTAGAGAGACCAAACTTTTCACCAAGTCTCTACCATACTTGGATTGGAAAATTAAATTCCTTCATTCTTCTGTTTGACTTGAAGACCTAGGAAATAGTTTGATTCACCCATGCTCATTTCAAAATGTGTAGACATCAATTTTCCAAAATCAACAGCAAATTTTTCACATGTGCATCCAAACACAATATCATCAATATGGATTTGTGTAATTAGAATGTGTTTTGAATCAGTGTGAATAAATAAGTTTTATTTATACGCCAACGAACAAAACCAAACTCAAGTATGAAAGCAGTGAGTCTCTCATACCAAGAACGTGGTGCTTGTTTCAAGCCATAAAGAGCATTTTTCGGTTTAAACACATGGTTAGGAAACTTTGGGTTGCTCGACATAGGCTTCTTCTTAAAGAATGCCATTCAAATCCACAATTGACATCCATTTGTATAATTAGAATCTTAAGAAGCAAGAAATTGACAAAATGACCTAATTAATTTAAGTCGAGCAACGGGAGCAAAGGTCTCATCAAAGTCAACACCCTCCACTTGAGTGTAACCTTGAGCAACAAGTCTAACCTTATTTCTAATGACATTGCCACACTCATCACTTTGATTTTTAAATATTCATTTGGTCCCAATTATATTACTATGAATAGGTTTGGTACTAAGGTCCATACATCATTCCTAACAAATTGATTATGCTCTTCATACATAACATTCACCGAATTATCATCAAGTAAAGCTTCTTCAACTTTTTTAGGTTCAACTGTAGTTACCTCATTTCTTTATTATCTACACTTGTTCATTCTATCAATTACCTCTCTAATGACTTGACGGGATGTGTGATTCAGCTTTACTCTAGAAGAAGGCTCCAACTGCTTAGTGGTGTCTATGTGATCATGATTTTCTTCTTTTCTTATATCAACTTCCTCTTCTTCAATTCTCTCATTTGCTTCATTAGCCTCTTCAATAGGGCCATCGTTTCCTTCAATGTATTGAAAAACAATAGAATTAGCATTATCATCAACTCTTACATTGATGGATCCTATCATTTAAGTTTTCAAATTATAAACACGAAATGCATGGATAGTAGTAGAGTAGCCTAAGAAGACTCCTTTATCACTTGGGGAATCAAAATTTTCAAGATTTCCTCTATTCTTGAGAATGAAGCACTTATTCCCAAAAAACACAGAAATACTTAACATTGGGCTTGTTACCGCTTCATAGCTCATAGGGTGTTTTTGATGTACTAGAACGAAGATACGCCCTATTAGTAATGTAATATATAGTGTGGACAGTCTTGCCTTAAAACTTCCTAGGAAGTTGCTTTCCATTTAGCATAGAACGCACCATCTCATGTAGAACTCTATTTCTTCTCTTTATAACTCCATTCTGTTGAGTAGTCTTTGGCACTAAAACTCGTGCTTAATTCCATTTTCATCACAAAAATCAGGATACTTCTAATTCTTAAACTCTCGTCCATGGTCGGTTCTGATTCTTATGATACACTCATTCACACACTGCTTCTCTTACTGCAGTCTGAAATACGATGACTTAAAAGCATCAAATGTATTAGATTTTTCACGTAAAAAATTAACTTAAGCAAATCCAGTGAAGTCATCTACACCATCGAAAATATACTGCCTATCACCAAGAGTCTTGGTACGACTGGGTCCCATTAAATCCATGTAAATAAGTTTTAGGGGTTTTGAAGTTCTAATTGAATTTATCTTTTTGTGTGCACTCCTAACTTGCTTTCTTAATTGGCATGGACCACATGCATTATTTTTATGCATTTCCACTTTAGATATACCCTTGATAAGTTCAACCTTGGACAGTTTATGTAGATCTTTATAGTTCATGTGCTCAAGTCTTTGGTGCGACAACTCTATGTCATCTAGGATGGCAGAATTACAAATAAATCCTTTAGAGTTTACTGCCCCATGGCAATTATCAAAAGTGCAAGCACCATGTAAGACTTATTGTCCATTTTTGTTAAAAATATTACACTTGGTTATAGAAAATTGGACAACATGGTTGGCATCACACAACTGACTTACACTTGTAAGGTATAAAACATACAAAAAAGTGTAAAACATTTTTTAAACATTTGAAAAAAGTGGATTAATCTCACATTTCTCTTTTACCTGTTATGTGCTACTATCACAAAAGGTTACCATACTTTCTTGACAACATTCAAGTTTTGAAAACAAAGATTTGTTTCCACTTATGTGGTTTGAACAACCACTCAAGATATCACATGTTAGAATTTAGAGCTTTTAGAGCAATTTGTGAAACAAAACAATTTAAATCAGATTTTTTAACCCATATAACCTTGGTTTTCAGATAGGGAGTCTTGACAGGATTTTTCTCAGGTCTTTATTTTTTGTTAGAATTATTTTTCTGTGAAGAATTTGTATTTATGTGTTTTTTAAAATTTAAATTTTTAGGTTTTTGAAAATGACGTGAGTTTTTCAAAAGTGTTTTTCAGTAAAATCTGAAATGAAATCATAGGAACTCTAAGATTTGGGTTTTTATAAAACTTTTCACATAGTTCAAAGGGAGACCATTGAGTTTGTGACAATCACAGCAAATGTGACCTTTGATTCCGCAATGGTGACATATAGGTCCAAAAGGTTGGGTTTTAGCTAAACGTGTACCTTTCACCATGGGAGAAGGCTACTGATGATGTTTGAACTTGTTAAAATTCCTCTTTGGTGGTACAACTGGCTTTGGGAAAACAATGGAATAGCTACATGTTTTGTCACATTCTTTTGAACTGTAGAGGTTGTGGACAAGTCCTTGGAACTACTGGAGGAGCTGATGATGATAAAACAATCATACTTTTCTATCTAGTGTAGTTTTGACCTGATTTATCTCCATGTGTTCTTTGTTTTCTCCAAGTTTGTTCAAATACATTTAAATTGATGTTCATCTTACCAATTATCTTTTCATCTTGCTTTATCTTCTCTTTCAATTCATTGGTGCTAGCTTGTATTTCACAAATGGTTTTCTCTAGTTCTTCAATTTTCTTATTCTTCTCATCAAGCTTAACTTTGAATTTTTCTACATGGTGAGACTGAGAAACTTTATTAGACTTAAGAATAGATAGCTTACCTATGAGATTCTCATTCTCAACCTTTAGTGCATCTTTTTCACTCATCAGCTTACTATCTTTTTGAAGCTGTGCAAGTCTTCGTTTCTTCAATTCACAACATTCTGCGAATAATCTATTGTAAGCATTTTGAAAAAGTCATTGAACTTGTTTCTGAATCATCATTCTCGTGATTTAATATCTCGATGTTACTTTAAGATTTAGAAGGTGCTCCTGTGTTAGAAGTGTTAGATGCTGAAAACATAATAAAATTACTTTCGTTATCTGATGACACTGAGGCAGAGGATTCGTTTGAGTTAGTGTCATCGTCAAGTGTGGCATTCATTACTTTGGCTTATTTTTGCTTCATCTTCTTGTTTACACAGTTTTGAACAAAGTAACCATAGCTATGGCATTCAAAGCACTGTACCTTTTTCTTCTTGTCTTCTTTTTTCTAACTTTTTTTTGTACTTCTTACTTTTATTTTGGGACTCCAACTTTTTCTCATTATTTTTGTTAAACAATGATTTTCTTTATTTCTTCACATATTTTAGAAATTTCTTTGCCATGAGAGCCAGTTCTTTGTCAGATTCCTCTTCATCTTCCTCTTCTACAGTCTTGAGTGCCATACCCTTTGAGGCCTTTCGGGGTTTAAGCATATTTGCCTAATAGGTTTCCGATGATCCAACTAGATCCTCAATCTTTATAGAATCTACTTCCCTTACTTCTTCAATTGCAGTAATTTTAGAATCAAAGGAACGGGGAAGAGATCGTAGGACCTTACGTACCTCCTCGTGTTCTGGGATGGGCTCTCTGGGATTATGGCAAGAATTGACGATGTGACTCAGCTAAACATAAAAATCGTCAAAATTTTCATCTTCGTTAAGTCAACTTTTAAAGCTTCAATATTTTAACTTATTGGTTCTCTTCATGAGTATTCTGTAGAATTAACTAGGCTTTTCTTGCACTTGTACAACTTGAGATACGAAATAATTCATTAGGACTTACGGCTACAAAGATGGAGTTAAGCACTTTGAAATTCCAATCACAACTTTCTTGCTCTACTTTTGTCCATATCAGGATTGGCTGTCTCTACCTGACCATTAACTTCGTAAGCTGGCTCTTCCCATCCTTGAGTTACTGCAGCCCAGACTTTATTGTTGATCCCTAAGTGATATGCTTGAATATGAACCTTCCAGTAGGATTAATTAGTGCCATCAAACCTAGAACTCGAGGCTCCTCTACACGGTGGATCCATGGATTTGCATTAAATAATTCACTCAAAAATGAAAAAAGAGTTAAAATTGACAAAAATGTTTTTCATAGAAAAAAATATTGAAAATACCTTTTCTTTTTTTTTCAGTTTTTTGGTTTAAGTTTTCATGTTTTTGGAAACTAAAAAACATAAAAAAAAAAATTAATAATCATGCTTCTATTGTTAGTTTACAAAATTTTAAAATTAGAAAATAAAAATGATACCAAACGGGCGCTAAATGGTTCATAGCTTATACAAATCTTGATCCATAAAAATTGATTAGCCATCCATACACATTACAAAATGACTTTAAACTTAAAGTTTTTTTTTTTCTTTTTTAATGCAGTCTTCAATTACAACAATGGAAGAAGAAAGAATGAAAGGAATAAAAATATCCCACTAACCCATAAATTTAGCATATATCTCATTGAGAAATTCAAAATAATTTGGATTTAAAATCTAAACCCAACTTGTTGAAAATAACCAACTAAGTTGAAAATAACTCCAAAAATGTTGGGACATTCATCTAACTTCAAGTGTTTGTCCAAAGAATTGCTTCAAATGTATTTTTAGGCCATTTGATAATCCATCTTCATCAAACTTCATTAGAAATGTCTTTAATAGTCTAGAAAACCAACCCAAAATATATTTTTTACATTATTAATCTACATAAGACATAAAATTACATAAGTTGTCTTTTAAGAGTAAAACTAGACCTTACACATCAAAATAATTTAAAATAAACATCTTTTTAATATTTTAACTATCAAAATATGATGCTCATCACACCCCCAACCTAATCCTTACTAGTGTGGACATGATGGCAAGTAAGTTTTTAGGCCAGTTGGATTACCAGAAGTCTAAGAAAACTCGTAGAAATTATTGGGTCCAACAACGTGGCAACTAGGATAATGGGGACAATGATGGATATTTCCATTTCAAATATTCTCAGCGGGAACACGATATAAATTGGAAATGCTTATTTAGGATTTGAAGATCTTTTGGGAGATAATTTTATTTACTTTCCTTATACTTTATTTACTTTCCTTGGATAATTTTATGTATTTTTCTTAGATAGTGAGATTTTATTTAATTTGATATTACCCCTAGTCTACATAAAGGCACGAATTGTAAAATATTAGTAGTTTTTCATTATTGATTAAATACGTAGACTTCGTTGAGATTTTTCTATCTAATTTTTGTTTGCAAGATTGGATTTTACTCACTTCCCTAGTTGCCACGTTGTCAGGCCCACTACTTTCAATGAGTCTTCCTGAACTACTAGCAATCCAACTAGCTAAGAAACTTGTTTGTTGTCATGTCCATGTTAGCAAGTCTAAGAGCCAAATGAAGTCGTAAAAAATATTAAAAATAAAAACGAATGAAATAAATAAAATTCTAAAACAAAGCTATATATTTCACCACTTTGTAGGTAACTCGGATGCACTTAGCTAAAGCATTATACCTTTTAAACCCCTAGGTTCCCCCTAGTGGATGAATGAAGTCTCTTGAGAGTTCCAAGAAATGACACCCACAAATATTGTTCTATTGCATCCAAAGATTGTTTAAAATATTATATGAAATGGATATAATACTTAAATTGCTTAACTATTGAATTAACTTGTTTAAAGGAATATTTTAAGTAACATGATAAAGGTTATCATTATATATTTGTGTGATCTATGTTCCATTGAAAACCTAAATTATCAAGATGAACAATCACAATGATATTTGAAAATAATAGAATTAACATGTTTAAACCTTCATCAAGAAGAATTTTGTTTTAGAAACTTACTCTCAACAAATCTCACTCACTCTCAAGAAAAGAAAATTATCCATTAAGATCATAACATTCATGAATATTTCTTAATGTCTCTATCAACGCAACTCATGCAAGACTTGAAATCAAATAGGACTTTCTTTTGGTTACAACTTGGTCATTGGACAAATATTACCAAAGGAAAGATATGGAATTCAAAGTTTGTATGAAAATGGAAAACTATTTTTCAAGAGGTTCTTCAAATACTTCATGAACATTTCATTTATCATCGAAGTTCTTTTCTTTGAATTTATTTTCATCCTCTTCCTTTACCTATATAATATATTTTTCTTTGTTCATGTTTTTTTTCACATTAATTTTTTTATTTTTGTTTAATATCAAAAGAAAGAGCATCAATGACCTTTTTCTCAATCTTGCTTCTTGCCTCCATTAGCCAAAAGGTGGGTTAGGAATTGACATTTTTCAAGGCTTAAGGTCACATATAAGGTAAAAACAAAGAACTTTCATCAATGAAGGCTAAAATTTTTAAAGACAATTTTCAAACTAAAAATGCTTAAGGGCTCAACAATCTAAAACATGGCCCAATCTCATTTTTTTAGTCTTTAGGAAGTTACATTTCGATAACACATTAAGGAGATGTTTGTTCTAGAGGTAACGGAAGATAAAATTTACTAGCGTAATTTTTATCCTCCATTGCATCAGTTTGGATAACGAGAATAATAATTACTTTGGGCTAGCACTTATTCCCATATGGGGGTAAATTCTTACTTTTGGGGGAAACGTGGATAACAGAAGTTAATAGAAAATTTTTTTTCTTTCTTTATTACTCCCGTAAAATATTTTTTTACTCTTGTGTAAAACATTAAACAACGTTCTCTTATGAATAATTATTATAAATATTATAAAATAATAATTTATTTAGTCAAAATAAATTAATTAGTTATTAAATTATTTTACCAAAATAATATTTTATTAGTATTAGTTTATTATTAAAATAATTTATTTTATTTATTAAAATAATACAATTGAAATTTTAATTTATGACTAAAATTATTTATTTTCTCAAATTAAAATTAATGTTTAGTAAATAACAACTTATTTAAATAATTTATTTTATAAATTTTTTTATCAAAATAAAAATATTTTTTAACAAATAATAAGCCACTATTAAAATTAGTTAATATTGAAATATTAATCTATGATAAAATTATTTTTATAATTAATATTTTTATTTAAGAAAATATATTTTAACAATATATCTTTTTATTAAAATTAATTGTTTTTAAAAAATAGTTATTATGATGCTTTATTTTATTATAGTATTTATTAAAATTAAATATTAAGTTTTCCCCGTGGTCAATTTATCTGCACTCCAAACCTAATTAACTTTTACCTTTCGAAATTTTTAGCATTTCAAACATAATATAATTGTTACTGGGTAATATTTATTCACTCTTTTTAAATGTAAGTATCATAAACTTGTTACCTCAGTAACTATTATCAGGGTAACGATTACTTCCATAATCTTTTACCCCTAAATTTTTCACCCCATACCAAAGATGTCATAAGAAGCAACATGAAGATCATCCTTTACTTTTGATTGCTAATCACAAACACTCATTATATGAGACTATCTCTTCACTTAACAAAAAGAAATTATGAATGCTCTTTTTAGAAGAAATTCAACCATTCCAAAAGTTTAAAACATATTTATCCAAAACAATAATCACTAGACTGTTCTTAAAAGAAAAATTCAATGTTTTATGAAATCAAAATATCACATATAATAATGAAATATGATAATTCCAAACCAAGCAATCATATACAAGATAAATAAAATAAAACCAGAGAATAACAAGTAAACCCTATCAAATGGAGAGAAACTTCTATTACAAATCCCACTATTAATGTTATGAGACACTACTTGAATTCTTTAGGAATCACTCAGACAAATCTTTTTACCAATCTTGCTCGAATTACTCGACTAACCCTTTAAGTAGGCTTTCTACATCACATCGAAAGTGAAAAAAGAACAATGAAAAGCTAGAGAAAGAACACTTAATCTTTCAATAATAAAACTTTCTCCCTGGTTCATTATAATATTTCCTCGTTATATATTATAATCTTTAAGACTTGTTAAATATATGTAGAGTTGCAAAAGGCTGCCCTAATCTAGAAAATAGGAAACAAATACATTCGGAAGATATATAACTCAAACCCTCATGCATTTTGCGCCATGTCTATGCCAATGGGTCGAACCCTC
>QLOD02000024.1:10983285-10994558 GCA_003260245.2 Sideroxylon spinosum | reverse complement strand
TTCAGGTGTGTAGGGAAGCAAACTAAGGTCAATCGATTCAATGATATGCTCCTCGGGCCATAAGACATTCAAATGCTCAGTTGGAGTCAAATGACTCTTAATAGGGTCTAAGTGGTAAGGGTGGATTGAGCATTAATCTCGGTAGTAGGAAAAGATTGCATATCCTCCTGACTCTTAGTAAGTGATAAAGAAATATCCTGGATGTGAGAGTCCAACGGAAGTTGAAGAGGATCCTCCTTCCAAATGCTATCCCCAGTGTAGTTAGGGCAATTGTCCCAATCAGTGCCCAGGGTAGTGCCTGAGGTCGACAACTCACTCATGGTATCTCATAGAGTGGTGCTCATTACTTACTCAACCTAGAAATTTACCCTGTGATGTCAACCCAAACTTGGGTCATATCGCTATTGAAGCTCAACTACTGATGCATAAATTGATGAAGAATGTCCTCAAATTGTGCATCATTAGGTTCACAGGGCCAATAATCCTAATGTTCCTCATGCGGGCTCTCAAAGAGTGGAACAAGGTTAGGATAGGCATTAGCTAAGTAATCAGGTTCCACACACATGCTGCATCCAATGGATGGATCATAAAGATCAAATGAAGTAGGAGCATGGATGAAAGGTTCAGTGTGGGTAGAAAGTGTATAAGGTTCAAAACTAGATTTAAGTCTTTCCTATGGTTTGGTGTGTTCATATAAAAATTCAAGGAAGGACCATGCCTCACCCTGGGTGAGGTCAAGAAATTCCCTATCCAAGACTTTATCAAACGCCTGGTGTAAATCACGAGGTAGAGCATTGTATAATATAGCTACGATGTCCTCTAACTCCAATCCATTACTTGGGAAAGTGTCCAAAAGTACGTTAAATCTCTCCCAGCATTTATAAAATACTTCACCGCTCTTTTGACAAAACTTTCTAATTTGAATGCCATGGGTGAAGGTTTGATGAATGGGAAGGAACTTTTCAATAAAATCTTGGCAACATTGCTCCCAAGTGGTCCATTCACCAAAATTACAGCACCAGTCACCAGCCACACTTTGTAAGGACCAAGGGAAAAACATAAACCTAAGTCTCGCACTCATTCTAACATCATATGACCCACACACTGCCTCAAACCTATTGAGGTGAAGATATGGGTCTTCCTTCTCGTGCCCGAAGAATTGGGGTAATTGGTGATAAGTCTCTATTGTATAATCATATCCAAATTGGACAACTAGAGACTCTATGTTTGCTTGGGCATCAAAGGGACCATGAATAAAGTCACCAAAATTCATGTCCATGAAAAGAAAACAAAAATGAAATAAAATGAGAGAAAAGAAAAGCTACACTAAAATGCAACCTAGGTTAACCAACATGCAAGTTACGCTATATGATGTGCAAATGAATATGTTACAATGCAAAAGAAAGAAAACTACTAATAAAGAGATAGAGCAAAGGAACAATTCACCCAATTTCTCAAGTAACCACCCCTTAACTCCCAAGTATAGCGCTTAATTGCCCTCCTCGGCAACGACGCCAAAAACTTACCCAACCTAAAATGTGTTTGGGTTCTACCTCTCAAGTGCAAAGGGTGGTCGTAGTTTTACTCGGTGAGAACCGAGGTCATATCTACAGGGAGGGCTTTGTTAAAAGCTCTAGACTTGTTCTCTTTAGTTAGTAGATGAAACCTAAATTAATTCTAAAGTAATCTTGGATTTATGGGAGGTTTAGGAATGGGTTGAGTTGAGAATGGTGGAGTGAATGAATTGTGATTCTAAATTAAGATAACAAAGACAATCATGACTTCGAATGACGAAATCAATAAAGAAAAAGCTCTTGATCCAACTTGCAAGTCAGGGTAGTTCACTACTTTACTCTAGGATGTTACTTTCAAACTTGAAATTCTGTTTTATTTGAAAACTATTAAGAACATTTGAATCAAAAACCAATTCCAGTGATTTTAAGCGAGTATGGTTAAAGATTTTTGTTTTCGAAAGCTTTTCAGGGAAATGAATTCAAAGTTTTACTCGAAACCTATTTATAATCTTGTTCAAAATTATGTAGAAGGTTATAATCGAAAACCATACCAGTGATTTTAAACGAATGTGGTTAAAGATTTCCGTTTTCGAATGTTTTTAAAACAAGTTAAAACAGATTTAAAAATAGTAGATCTCTACGCATGTGCTTTCGAAACCCATGCAAAAGATCTACGTAGATCCCAGAGTATTTTCATGAACTACCCATTCTTGATTCGTTGAATCAAAAACTAGGGTTTCTACACTGACATTATTTTGAATTAAATGAAAGCAATAAAAATCACCATTCGATCTATCAATTGAAATCTAAAAATCATAGACTAAATACTTGAATGAAAGAAACTTACACCGAAATCAATTCTGAAAAAGTGTAGGTAAAAAGAAGTACACTGAAGAACGGGAACGCATCGTAAGAATCCATAAAAGCTCCTAAAAATAATCTAAAAACGTTCTTAAAAAGTTCTCTCAAACAAAATATGAAAAGAATGAAATATGGAGGCTCTTCTTTAGTTGGTTGTGCAAAGGTCCAATTATAGGGTTCATCAAAAACCCTAAAAAAACTCAAAACGCACGCCCAAAAATTCATGGGTGGTTTGTACCATTTGGGAGTGGTCAGGACCACAGAATGGTGATGTCTCTTGGTGGTCCGGACCGTTTGGGAGTGGTCCGGACCACAAAATAGTTAATGCTCTCGGCTTGATTCTTCAAACAGCTTTCGGTCTCTAACTTCCACTACGATTTTGACCTTGAAGACGATGGATTCAGGCTTCGTTTAAAACACAAAAGTTGTAGATCTTTGAGTCTTATCTCCAATTCAAAAATAACGGTATCAATAGGAGTTATGAGTGAAAAGTTATAGCCAGAAAACGAACAGGGTGTCTTGCCGGGTATTTGTAGTCGTTTGCACATTTAAGCTCCAAACTCGCTTTTCTTGAATTGTTTTCCTGCCAAACTCCTACAAAACACACGAGAGCAATATAAATACTAAAAGAATATTAAAAATTAAATTTTAATTGATAAAATGTTCAAAAGAAGAGTGTGAACTGATGTTAAGATCAACAATGATTGGGACCAATCACCTAAGATGATACCGATAGAGTATGAGATATAACTCGTGTGGGCAATGGCACAGCTAGGTTGGTGTAAAGATCGGTATAAAGGATAAGGCTGGTAGGGAGGTAGGCACAAACAATGGGATTTGAGGGTTGGGGATGAGATGGGGATATGTAATTGGGGTAGATGGGACAGGTGATCTAGGTAAAGGTAGCATGATCTATCTTGAAGTATCACTTTTCAAGAAAAAGGTTTGTGGAAAGTAAAGTAACTTATTTTCAACAAATCAACACAAAAATGTCTTTTGAACAAGCAATAATATTCCAAGTTCCAGCAAATGATAAAGGGATTTTATGTACTTGTGAAGACTAAAAAATTTAGTCAGTGAAAACTAGGCTTAGATTGAAAATCGCTTGACAAATAATAGCCCACACTTACAAGTCTCAATCTCAGAGGTGTTCAAGCATTTGGTGTTTGCTCCTCTCCTATAAATGACTAAAGAATTACAGTATACATGACATCTATTTATAACAAAAATTTTTAGAGCAAAAGAATAAAATATAAGTTTGATAGATAATTATCATAAAATCTTTTAAATGTCAGCAATGGTGAGTAAATACCTAAAATAGAGGTTTTAGTGGCTGCAATAGTGACTTGTTGGTGAGTATATCTTGACTATTGAGGATTATATAATTGAATCTCAGCGTAAATATATTTACTTTTGAAAAATGCCTCTTAAGGCTGGTGGAAAACGAAAAAGTTATAAGACTAAACTAATTTAGTTTTTGAATTTGTTCAAGATAGTGATGATTATAGTTTAATTTTATGATTTGCTAATTACTACATGCATTTAGATAACTATTGTCGGAACGTTTTTCACCACATATGTAGTATCGCACTAACTTAATTTACATACATGAAAGCATCTGGTCATTCAAAATTGAATCAATTAATGATTATCTTTTTATTTATTTATTAATAGAGAGAAAATGACTACCAATCAATTCAGAAAACTCTAAAATCTTGGAAGCTTGTCCTCTAGATTGCCCTTCCAACTTATTTACCATATTAATTCTAGATTTCTAGCCATTGTCCCCACATAGTTGTCTCTATAATTTCTCCATTTCCATTGCACACACAAAAAGAAAAAAAAAAATCATGCACCATTTTCATCTATAAAAAGCCAAACACATTTAATGCCTATGAAGACTCGAATATCTGTCAAATCTTAGATCAGTTTTACTACCACTACTAGTAAACACTCTTCCTTTAATTAGTAGGAAACTTTTAAAATTTGGATTTTCACTAATGGCATGACATGTTGTGGGGGTTAAAACACTCTGTCAAATCCATCAAACTTGCCACAGTTCAATTCTACGTATAGGTTGCTAATTAATTTTACGTCCATTTCATGAAGTTGCACCAATTGGTTAATTTTCCTTATAATTCAACCACATCAAACAAACCATTGAAATTTGCACTTGAAATGAAGGGTTTGGCTGAAAGAAAGAAAGAATGAATGATTAATATAAATATATACACCTGGGCTTGCATATATACAATAAATAACTAACAAAAGAACACAGTTGATAGTGAATTTCAAGAAAAATAAAATAAAATTAATTGAAAAAGGATCAGTGATCATTTCCATCTCGTTTATCTATATGAAAGAAGTCTTACTTCCAATAAATAGTTAAAAATAGTTGCAATTACAATATTCTTACGAAGTGCTAATACTCATAAAATTATAAGGAGAATAAAGAGAAATTAAATTATCCACTTGACTAAAGTAACACTGTGGTTGAGAACCTTTATTTTTTGTTCCCTGAAAGGTAATGGTTGAGAGTCCAATCCAAACAATCCAATGAAGGTAATTATTAACTCTGCTAAGAAATTTTTTTTCTCGTAGTGGTAGTGTACTATTTTTTCATTCCATTTGTTTCCCAATAAAGCTTATTTATGGTTGTGCTCCTACTGTCATCCATTCTTGATTCCTCTATTAGGAACTTAGAAGAAAAATTGTCATAGTTGCTTTGATACTGAACATGACATAGGATAGCATCTTGGATGGGCTTTATGACCAATTACTCTTTTACTATGGAGTAGAAGGTTAGCTAAATCAAAATTATGAAGATTTGGGATTAAAATAAGAAACTGAAATATGGTGTTTACTTTGGATTTTGGCTAGGTGGAGAAACATAAAGTTTTGGGCTACAAGCAGTATAAACATATAGTCAAGATAGATTTTCATTTCTTTAGATGCTAATATTTTTTTATTGAATTAGAATTAGGAAAGGGACTTATAAGATAGAATATTAAATGGTAAGGAAGAAGGTAATCGTATCCAGTTATGAGTTCTAAATTCTAATCACTCTACGGGAGGTTCTTCAACAATACATGGTAGGGGTTCTATGTAAAAGGGGGCATAATTTTAGGAATTCATCTTTATAGATCCAAGGCACTTTTTCGAACATTAAAATATTCATTCACTCGGTTAAGATAAATATTAACCTTACATGTTTCGTAAATCAAATATTTAATGCTTAAATTTAGCTCTCTTAACCATCAAGTTCATTATTCTATCTTTATCCACTTTTAACCATCAAGTTCATTACTTTAACTTTACTCTTAATTTTTATTTTACAAAATGATACTCGACATTCTATTTCATTCCTATTATGAAATCCATAAAATTCACTGGAGGTATTTTTAAGTTCCTTTCGTATTCAATAGTATGCATTAGTATTATTGGCCGTAGGATAATATTATTTTAGTTTCTTAACTTCCTTTAGGGCTTCTAAAATGACACCCCAAGCATGCACAGAAAGATTGAAGGCACCTCGTCTATAGACAATTTGTAAGTACACAATAAAATCCTTCAGCAACCCACGTTTATAAAATTACTATATAAATCACTTTCGTAAAACGGAAATATATAATCACACAAGCAGCACTAAGATATCGATAGACAAGCACTCCCACACTTCAAATTTCATTCTCCTAGTAAGTATGTTTAAGAGGCAAACTAAATAGCCCTAAGAAAATTCAATATAGAGAAACCTTAATCAAGTGACATAAAATGCAATATTATAATAGAAGAATATAACAAGAAGACTCAAATTGTCAGGACGTTTCTGATTACAGAGGACTTAATCCTCAAAATTATATAACTTGGTTTGGTCGAAAGAGTTGAAGCTAAAATAGATAGTAATCAAACATATATATAGAATTAGAAAAAAAAAAAAAGCCTTTTTCTACTATATATATAGCTCCAAAAATAGATAGAAAGAGAGAACGAGGGAGTGCTCGAGACTGTATCTACAATCATCGGTAGGCTACCATAATCGTTGGTATGTGGGCTGCTACTATCCTTGACATTGAGGATAATCGGAGATAAGAGAGCTGCGGAATCAAAGAAAGCCATAGAATGGGGGAGACCTAATTTATTTTTAACCATTTAGCAACTACCATTATAGAATCAGAGATGGCTTAAAGTGGTCGCCATTGATCTTCTTTTGTGACCACCCAAAGTATTCACCCGTTTTTAATACACTAAAAATCCTCTTTTCTGGTAGTTATTTAATAGATTTCAAAAAAAAAAAAAAAAAAAAACAATTGACAAAAAAGTCAAAAAATGTCTACCTAAAATCCATTCGAACAGATGAAAATTCGTTAGAACGGAACTATTTTTCTTTATTTTTTGTGATTCATGGTTTATACTCCAAACGCTAAAAAGTAACTCAAATTATTTTTTAGTCTAACCCAAATCACCTTTTAGTCTAACTTTTTTTAATTCCAAATGGCCTCTAAACTGAAGTTTTATTATATATATACACATATTTGTATCATTTTTACGTCAGCAAAATAAATAGATGATAGACTAATAGTTAAAATAAAACAGAGGAGAAGAAACTTTCTATATTTTATTCATAACTTTACAATATTTTCATAGACTATTCCTTAACAAAAATAACACAAAAGTAGGAACTAATGTGCAAAGAATCTTCCTAAAGTCTAGGTAATAAAACCATATTGATATGCACAATAAAGCAATTAAACTCCTAAAGACTAAGACAACTCGGACTGAGCCAACATAGAGAAAAAATAAACGAGTAGAAATCTTTTTTTAACAATCCCTCCCTAAACTAAAAGGTTTTAGACTTTCGTTTACATGTGCAACTCCTTCAAGTAGGATTCTCCAAAGTGCAAACTCCCATCAACCTTCTCAAATTTTAAAAAGGAAGATATTTGAAAAGTTTAGTAAATATATTAGCTAGTTTTATTTTACTCCTGCAATACTTCACATTAATTTGCTTGCTTCTTCCATGTAGCAAGGGAGTTTGTCACAAAAGATTATAATAGCTCCCATTTGCTTGAAATGCAACTCTACATGAATTTTTCTTAGCCAGATAGCTTGACCAGTACAAACTATTAAGGCAATGAATTCAACTTTTATTGTTGATAAGGTGACAATTTGGTTACTTTTTGGATGACCAGGAAATAACTACTATAGCCATCATAAAAATATAACTTGAAGTGCTCTTTCTAGCATCTTGATCTGCTACATGATAACTGTCAGCAAACTCGAACAAATCAAATCTTTAACCGTTCTTATAGAACAGCCCAAAATCTTTAGTTCCTTACAAGTAACGAAAGATCCTCTTAGTAGGCAGCATATGCATCTCCGTTAGATTCTCCATATATCTACTTATTAAACTCACACAATGCATTATGTTTGGTCTTGTTGCAATTAAATACATCAGATTGCCCACAATTTGCTTGTAAAATGTGGTATCAACCATCTTTTCTTCATGATCTTTGTTTAGCTTTAACCCAAACTCAGTTGGAGTGCTTACAGGATTGCAATCCTTCATCTTAAATCTCTCCAAATTTTCCCACACATATTTCTTTTGAGAAATAAAGATTCCATTAGCAGGCTACACTACTTTATGTCGAGGAAGTAGTACATCATACCAAGATCAATCACTTAAAATTCAACCAACATAGACTTCGTGAACTCTTCAAACATAACACTATTATTTCCAATAAATATAGGATCACCTACATATAACTATTCAATGAGCATTTTCCCTTCTCCAACTTTAACAAAAAGTGTACGCTCATATGGATATTTCTAAAAACCTGCTTTCAAAAAATAAGTTCAATGTGACTGTACCAAGCCCATAGGGCTTATTTTAGTCCATGAAGAGATTTCTTTAGTTTATACACTTTATATTCATATCCAATCTCAATTTAACTAGGAGGTTGATCAACGAATATCTGTTCCTTTAAGTTTTCACGTATGAATGCAAATTTGATATCCAACTGGAAGATAGGCCATGAATTTTGTGATTGTGTCATATCTTACGATTGGAGAAAAAATTCTCTATAATTGACCCCATGCTCTTGTTTGTATTCTTTACCCACCAAACACGCCTTATACTTGTCAACTTTACAATTTTCCTTCAGTTTTGTTTTGAAGACCCACTTCACACTAATGGTTTTGTGCCTTTTTATGAGATTAGTTAATTCCTAAGTATCGTTTCTTTCAATAGCTTCAATTTCATCATTCATCACTTTCTGCCATTTTGATTCCTTAATAGCACTTTCGAAAATTATAAGACCACAATCAGAAGATAAGACAAAGTGGGTGATTGGTTTTTTGGTTTGGTAAATCCCGGTTACCTTATAGTCTATCATCCGTGCGGGCTTCTTATGGACATAAGGAAGACGAGATTTAGCTATTGCATCAATAGCTTCTTCTGTTGTTATTGAAGTTTCAGTGATTATTACATCTACATTAGGTGGATTTTTGGGTATAGAAGCCGCTGGAATTTGTGGGTGTTTAGCTTGCTGCATTTCTCCTTTAGTTTCACTCTAAAAAATGACTAGAGTAGGCTGTTGATCATTCCAATTACAAGTGCTCTCCTCATAAGAAATGACATCTTTGCTGGTCAAAATCTACTTCATTAGTGGATTCAACAATTTATATACCTTGGATGCTTCACTTATGCTGAGAAAGACATGGTTTTTTTCCTTTTCTTATCTTAGACATGTGCATAAGTGACGCAATCGAAAATTTTGAAGTAATCTACAGTTGGTCTCCGCCCCCTTTCAAGCCTCTTCTGAAGTAATGGTTTGAACAAGAAAAGTAGGACTTCTATTCAATACATGGATGTTCTAATTCATTGTTTTTGGCTAAAAGCTCTTTGGGATTCTCCCTCTAACTAGCAAGTTTCTCACTATGTCTAATATACCATTTTTTTTGTGGTGTATAAGTACCTGTGAGCTTTTTTCGAATGCCATGATAATCACAAAAAGCATTGAAGTCTTTTGAGTAGTATTCTCCACAATGATCAATTTGGAGGGTTTTAATGGTTTTTCTTGTTTAATTCTTAACACGTGCCTTGAAGCTTTTATATGCACTAAAAGCTTCTGATTACTTTTACAAAAATTAAACTTAAGTTTTTCGAGTATAATCATCAATGAAGATAATTAAATATTAGAAGTTGGTTGTATCGGCCCACAAATGTTGGAATGGACCAATTCTAGAACATTTTTTGCTCTTTACAGCTTTCCTTAACGGAATTGAGAATGATATTGTTTGCCAACAACACATTCTTCACAAACTTGAAAAGGAACGACAATTTGATGAAGATGAGTCACCATATTATTTTGTTGAAGAGTTCTTAGTCCACAAAAATTTAAGTGGTCAAAGCAAGACTACCAAAGCTATGAGGGATCTTTGACTTTACTCAGCAAGCCCAGTTGAGCACTTTTAATCTTCAATGAAAACAATTTGTTTGAACTCATTCGAACAACAGCAATAGATCTTCCAAAAGGATTATATATCTCATAAGCAGGCTTTTGAATCGTTATACATAACCTTTTTTTTGCAATTGACCAGTACTTAACAAATTACTTTTCAAATTAGAAACATACAAAACATTGGAAATTGTTTCTTGAAAACCATTCTTGGTTCGTATATTTATATCACCATTTCCCATTAGATTCATAGTTGAACAATCACCAAAACTCACTATAGAATGGATGTTTTCATTTAAATAAGAGAAAGAATACCTAATTCCACAAATGTGTTTACTGTAAGTTATATTCATATACTGAACATTTAATCGAGGTTCCTTATTGACTTGAACAACTGTCAACAAAATTTCTACTTCATTATTTTTTTTATTGCAAAATTTTATTTCTTACATTTTTCTTTGTCATTAGGCAACTTATTATAATGTTTAGAATTAAAATGTTTAAATTTACGACATCTATAGTACTCTATCTTTGGATTTGTTGAATTGTTGATCCCATTCTCTACCTTTGACTTGAGGTTGATCATCACAAACTTTGAAATGCCTACTGCCATCTTTATTGCCTTGATTTGCCCTTCCTCTGCCTCTACCTCTACCCCTACCCTTCATCTAGAATTTGAGGGGGGAATAGAGGTAGAAGCCTTTTGAAATTCTATATTATGCTAGATAATCCAATCAATCAATCAATCAATCAATAGAATAGAAAGATGTGGAAAGCGATTTATAAGATAGAGAAATCCGCACAGGAAATCCTCTAAAAACTTTCACTAAAAACCAAACATTGGTTACAGCTCAAATCTCACTATAGATCGACTCCTCGACTCTATACTCTATTTGACACTTGTTGACTCCTCGATTCACCAACTCCTCTAGTGAAAGCCTTTGACTCCTCAAAGGCACACTACTGAATCCTCAGTAGCTCTGCTGAATCCTCAGCGATCACGAATCACAAATTTGAACTTCTTCGGATCAAAACGATGCAGAACTTGGCTAAGCAATGAAGAGAAAATAATTGGCTTGAGTATCTCTTGTGAGTGGTTATTTTCTCAGAATTCTCTCCGTCCAGAACCCTAGAAATGTCAGGTATATATATGAGTGCAAAAACCTGCGTAAAAAAAGGATCCAGAACGGTAGAAGGAGAAGCTGAACACCACCTCACGGGAAGGGCCTACCGGCGGCCTACCCTTGAGGTACCCGCGGCTTCCCGCGTCCTTCCCGCACGAACATTCTGACAATTGTGGGTCTCGGCTTTATCCTGCGACTAGGTGCGGTCTTCCCGCGGGCTTCCTGCATTAATACACGTCTGGCTTCTTTCAGTTTCCTTTGACTTGTGTGTTTATCCAAAAACAGTTTCCTGAGACATCTTTACTTCTAATACTAAC
>QLOD02000024.1:10931274-10944225 GCA_003260245.2 Sideroxylon spinosum | reverse complement strand
TTTCGCTGCTTCCGCCTATTTTTATTAATTTACAGACTAAAAAGAAGAGAAATTGAAAAGAAGATTTTTTTTTTTTTTTTTTTCTCTCTTTGTTTTTCTCTAAAGTGAAAAACAATTAGTAATATATATACACACTAAAAACTTTCCCTGTTTAAATGTATAAAAATATAATTTACCACAAAAATAATTCCAATATGAATTTGTAAAACCAAATTACATAAAAAATTATAAAAATAACTTAAAAAAATAAAAATTACTAATCAAAATGAGTTATATCTATACCGTATTTAATAAAGATGTAAATTTTGTTATTTATTTCAAATATTACCACATTTTTAAGAATATTAATTTACAAATTTTTATAAAAAAATATTCAATAAAATATGTAAAAAATATAAGACAACTAAAATATGAAGAGAAATTAAAAGTAATTTCAATCGCTAAACGAACGTAACAGTTGAAAATATATGTATATAATAAATTAGCTCACGATTTGTCACTTATATATCAGTATAGACGGCTGAGATTTGTTCATTTTAAATGAACGGCTGACATGCCTTCAGCATGGGACAAAAACTAGTAAAAACTAAATCATAAACTGATTTGATGTATAAATAATTTTGTTTCGATTGAAATGAAAGAGAGGTGAGTTAAGAAATTAGTACAATAAAAGGTGAAAAATATAAAAACGAAAAAAAAATTATTTTTTCCCCTTAATTTATCAAACAAAAAAGGGCGGGATTATTTTTAATTTTCCAGTTCTTTTTCTTGCTAAGCCGACATCGATTTAGCGAAGGTAAAATGTATTTAATTTTATTTTTTTAAATCACATGATGTTTGGTGTATATAGGATTTTTATTATTATTATTGTTTCTCGAAGCTATACTTAAAATGTTTTGAACTTTTTGGAAAAAAAAAAATTAATACTGGAGAAATTTTTAATTATGATTAAAATATTCATTTTACTAATTACTTATATTATGTTCACTGATCATTGTATGTTATTGTACCTAAGACAAAAACTGATACACCAACAATCTTCTCCCCTTTTTAAATATGATTTCTATGTTTTTATTGAATAACTAGATTTGTGTGAAAAAATATATATATTAATTTGACTGCCAACCAACCAATAATGTGAAGGTAGATAAGTTAAATGAATTCAGATTTTTGTTGTACTTTAATATATATATATATATATATAATTACATTTATATTTAAGAATTCAAAGTCAATAAATTAGATTCTACATATTTAAGGAAATTTTTTCAAGTCAGATTTTTTACTTTGAATATGGATTTTATCAGTTTAAAATTATAGATTGCACTGAATTTTAAATTATCAAATAATAAAATTATTAGAATTTTTATCATAGTAGGGGCTTTAATAATTTTATTAGAAAATAATTTTATTAGAAATTATTAGAAATATCGATATATTCTAAAAAAAAAAAATTGGATATAATTCTTATATTTTAATATGATTTAATCATAAATCTACTCATTTGAAATATTCTAATTTTCTTAATAAAGACCTAGTCTTTTTGACAAATACTAATTATTTTATATAAATTACTATATGAGTCCAAGATTTTATTTGTTTTGGGATAAACAAAGTTAAATTTTTCCTAAAAATTTTTACTCTCTATTATATTAATTTAGAATAGAGGATAAGAATTATAAAAGTTGTCAAGATTATACCCTATAGGAAAAAATCATTACTGGTGGGGAGGTAGATAATAGAGACTAATAAAAAAATTATATTATTTTCTCATCACCCCTTTAAAATGTTCTGTATCAATTAACTTTTATACTTTTAAAATTTTTTACATTTCAAATATAATATAATTATTATTGAATAATATTTATTCTCTTAATCTAAATATAATTATCATAAACTTGTTATATCATTAATTATTATTGGATAACAATTACTTATGTAATCTTTTATGCTAAAATTTTCATCCCGTACCAAACGTATGCCTACGTTGTACTCTTTTGAAAATAGGAGAAAGATTTTAAGTTATTGTGAGACATGAATCTTATAATGCTATGGGATTAAAAATTAATAAAGTAAATATTACGAATATAATTGTTAACTCTTTAATTATCTCCCATTTCAAAATGTAATATTTAACTTTTCAAGGGAAGGAAATGAGAAATATTAATCTATTTGATTTTTAATAAAATATCTTAATCATAATTAAAAAAGATAAAATTTTAAACGAATGAGAATTGAGTTTTTATATTCTCACAATCGTTAACTTAAGTTGTGTACAAACAAATCTATCAATTTAAAGTCAACCAATTTATGTGTGCGTCGGATATAGGCATAATTTATCCTCAAGGTATTTTCTAAAATAAAAAAATAATTTTAAATATTATTTATTTAAAAGTACCATATATAAAATTACTTTAAGAATTCCTTACAATTAAATAATTGCTTAAAAATGAAGAGCTACCGCTCTTTAAAATAGAATAAAGAGTGGATAATGAATTCTGTCTTACTATTCTCTCTTTACTTTTAAGAAGAAATTGAGTTTAGAATAATTTGGGTAAAAAGATGAATAATTTTTCATCAAATCAAATATAAACAAAGCTGTTAAATTATACCTAACAATTTATCAAAACATATTAAAACGCACATCCATATTTTCACTTGAAGTCCTAAATTTTATTAAAATACACATTTATATTATCGTTTGAAACTTTAAATTTTATTAAAAAATGGATAAAATTTTTAAAAATATTCCATCATTTTACTCACTGTAATATATAATAATTTTTACTAATTTTTATTAACTTTTTGCGTATCTAAAACTTATTTGAATTGCGGTGTTGCTACCAAATGCACAGAAATTTGCCAAAACATCCTTACGTGTGAAGTTGAGTCAATTGTCTCAAATCCAAAGTCCAAAATTGTGTGCTAATGCTCTATCAATTTCAACCCGTGTGTGGGGGTATAAACTTTGCTTGTCTAAATAACAAGTACATCCAAAAATAAAGTACTTGATTCTTATATGAATCGTAGGATTAACTAAAATTAATAACTTGATCCATTGAAACAAGAACTTCCCCCCTTTTCTTTTAGTTAGTTTGTTCAAAGAAAACGTCTAAATAACATAAATTTATAGTGGGTCTTGCCTAGGGTAGATAAGAAGCGATTGAGTTGGATTGGTATGAATTTTGGAATAGTATTTTTATCCATCAAATCGGACAGGGTATATATACATAAAATAAAATAAAAAAAACGGACTTAGAATTAATTCCAATGCCCCGCTACCTTTTTTTTTTTTTAATAATTAAACTATAATTTTAAAATAAAAATAAATTTAAAATGGCAAAAAATAAATATTTTAGTACTAAAATAAATATTTTTTATTAATTTTGATATATAGAGTTATTTTTATAAGAAACATATATAAATTTTGTTTGAAGTACTAAGATGGCATTTGGTTTGTTTTTTTATTTTTTATTTTCTATTTTCGTTTTATGTGTTAAAAGTTATAATACAAGGAAATAGAAAATACTCTGTTTTCTTTATTTTGAGATTTTCCTTATTTTAGATTAAAAATACTCAAAACTATTTTTTATCATTTTTCATTTTATGTGTAAACTCATTTTCTGTTTTCGAAAATAAATTTTAAAAACACAAAGTGACCATATACGTTTAAATTGTTTTCCTTGTTTTTAAAACTATAAAATGAAAAATTGGCTCAAAACAGAAAATAAAAAACAAAAACAGAAAACGGAAACGGAAAAACAAACCAAATGAAGTCTAAATTTTTCTTTAAAAACTCTAAAAATCTTTGAAAAAATTAATTTTCTCTCATTGTATATATTATAAGATTACAAATTTTATCAGTTTTTATTATTTTTTATTACTCCAAGCGTACTCATAATATATAAATACATACAATTATATAAAAAAATAAAGTATGTGTTTAAAAATTTTGTATCGAATGAGGATAGCTTTATACTCGCATGTCCAATTCCAAGCTGAATCTAATTAATTAAACTAATTTGAAAAATATTTCAAACCAAAAAATTAAAAATAAGCTTGGGCTGACTTAACAAGACGTAAAATATCCGTCTCTTGCCTGCATAAATGTCTAAGATTGAATTATTTTGATTCTGCCAGCATACGTAGCTGGGTCCTGTACATTAAACATGGTGACTAAGCTTTTAAGCCCGTTTGAAGCCATTCCATTTTTTATATGGGTGGGTCCCAATTTAAGCCAGTCTATACAGCAGAGAGGCCATTATCAAGATCATCTTTTTGTGGTTTGAGTTAATCAACGGCAGAATCCTCCAAACAATCGAACCGTTGGCACTTACTTAAAATAGATTAAGGAGGGATTAAGAAAGTTGTAAAGGTACTTTCATTCATCCTTTTTTTTTTTTTTCTGCCCAATATAAATGAAGATTTTGAAAATGGCTTGTGCTTATTCATGCATTGGTTTTTATTTCAATACCCGTAAAGAGACACTAATTAAGCGTGCACTTGTCGGGGTGAAAAATAATAAAAAATATAATTTGAGTAATTTTTAGGCATTTGGGATACAATTATCAAATCACGTTTTTCAGAGATAGATAGTGTAATTTTTTGCTGTTAAAATATTAGAGAGAGAACCATTCAGACCATTTTTGGGCTCTATTCCGATGAATTTATGTCAAACATTTTTTGAAAGTTGTTGAACTTTTTGACTATTGTGTCATAATATTAGAGAGAGCAACTGTTTCGATGGTTTCTGATAGTCTGTTGTTACGGATTTTGATTAGATTTTTGAAAAGTTGTTGAAAATTTATTGGAACTTGTAAAAAAGTTATTAGAATTTGTGAAATTATTATTAAGGATTGTAAAGTATTTATTGGAATTTGTAAAAATTTGTTAGGATATATATATATATATATACAGAAATTTTAAGAAAGACGAGGAATGAAAAATATATTAAAGAGTTTTAGAGGATTTTAAAGATTTTCAAAGTTTTTTACTATTATTCCGTACACCAAACATACCCTTAGAGGTCAGAGAGCACAAAAGACTTGAACGACAACCGTTTTAAATGGTCTTCAATTCTATATTGGTGTTGCTAAATGCTTAGAAATAAGGCTAATATATATCTAATATGATTCTGATATCTTTCTATATAAAGTATAGAGTTTGATTAGAATAGATACATTAGAATTCGATTAGAATAAATATATAGTATTAATGTTCTATTTAGGGGGCATTTGGTTTTCTTTTTTTATTTTTTTTAATTTTATGTGCTTTATGTTTTAAAAATCCCAAAACAAAGAAATAAAAAATGCTTTATTTTTCTTGCTTCGAAATTTTCTTTGTTTTTGATTAAAAACACTCAAACTGACTTTTTGTCATTTTTCATTTCATGTGTAAACTTGTTGTCTATTTTCTTAAACAAAGTTTGAAAACACAAATGAGTAAATGCGTCTTGAGTTGTTTTCTTTATTTGCAAAAAGCACAAAATAAAAAATGAGCTCAAAATATAAAATAAAAAACAAAAAAAAAAAAAATACAATGGCACCCTTTTAACTATACCTCATTTTTAATTTACTCCTTCATCGATTAATATAATATTTTTGACCCACTTATCTATTTAAAAGGAGTTTTGTTTGGAAAAAGTTAAAAAAAGTTCATTAACCTTTTATTTATTATTCTTTAATTATCTCAATCTGTTTTCTAATATGATTATTACTCACATATATTCAAATTTAAAATTATATCTTGAGATTTGTATGAGTTAAATAACATAATCGTTAACATTTAATTTTTTTATTGTTCCTTAATTATTTCTGTAGATTGAGAAAAATACACCACACACCCAACTGGGTTCATGTGTGTCAATTTATACACATACTAAGGTCACTATACAAATTCTAAGTAGGCTAGGTACATCCTAAGTATTAATTCTATACATTAACACTCCCTTTCAAGTTAGAGCATATACATCAAATACTCCAAACTTATTACAAATGTATTTTACTCTAGCTCCCCCTAGAGCTTTAGTAAACAAATCGGTCAATTGGTCTTCAGTTTTGACATGACTTGTCTTGATGATATTTTGCAAGATCTTTTCCCTGACAAAGTGACAATAAACTTCAATATGCTTAGTCCGCTCATGGAACACTGGATTAGAGGCCATGTGTACAGCCCCTTGATTATCACAGAATAGTTCCATAAGTTGTAATTTGGAGACTCCCAATTCTGTCAACATATGAAGTATCCAAATTAATTTACAAGTTTTATGTGTCATGGCTCGATATTCTGACTATGCATTAGATCTGGCCACCACAATTTGTTTTTTACTTTTCCAAGATACCAAATTTCCTCTCACAAAGACATAGTATCCTGTAGTGGATCGTCTGTTTGCTGGAGAACCAACCCAATTTGCATCCGTGTATCCTTGGACAAGGGTATGGCTATTATTTTTATACAATAAACCACATCCTGGTGCACCCTTTAGATACCTCAAAATGTGAATAACAACATTCTAATGACTAGAACGAAGTACATCAAGGAATTGACTAACTACACTTGTAGTATAGAAGATATCTGGCCGTGTCACTGTCAGATAATTAAGTTTCCCAATTAATCTGTAATACTTTCCGGGATCATTCAATAACTTTCCCATATCTGCCAGAAGTTTGACATTAGGATCATCGGGGTATCAATTGGTTTAGCACCCAATATGCCAGTTTCAGTTAACAAGTGGAGTGGCATCTTCCAGTAGGCCTCTCCTAGTGGTCTTGATGCTCTCAGTCATCGAATCACATATCTTCCAACCTACTTTGCCTTCTTTTAACATCCGAGCTGGGTGAATCTGGTGTTGATACTCCAGGGGTCTCCTAGAGCGGGTAGAGGAGTTTACGAAGGGCTAGCTTTAGCACTCGACGGACTCTCTTTAAGGAAAAGCGATGGATCTGGTTAGCAGCCTTATCGGCCCCTCTTATGGAATTGCTAAAGAAAAAGGTGGAGTACAAATGGGAAGAGGTCCATCGACAAGCATTTGTAAAAATTAAGGAGACCAAGTACACATTTTCTTTGGGAAATAACAATCCCTTTTCGTGATCTTGCAACTTTAATTCCCAAAAAATACTTCAAGGACCCAAGTCTTGGGTATTGAACTTAGCTTGGAAAAACAGCTTTACATCATGTATACCTTGTTCGTCATCTCCTGTGATTACAATATTATCCACATAAACCAGCAACCAGATTTTTTCTTAGGAGGAATGTCGGTAAAATACAGAGTTATCAACACACATTGTGTTAATCCAAAGTCCATCACAATTATGATGTTTTAGGTCGTACAATACTTTCTTTAATTTAAAGACTAGGCTAGTCTTCCCCTGAGCAACAAACCTAGGAGGTTGCTCCATGTATACTTCTTCAGTAAGATCACCATGGAGAAAGGCATTTTTAACATTTAACTGATGTAGTTGCTAGTGAAACATAGGAGCGAGAGAAATGATAAGCCGAACAGATGTGACCTTAGCCACAGGAGAGAAAGTCTATGAAAAATCCAATCCATAAATCTGAGTGTATCCTTTGGTAACTGGTCGTGCCTTCAACCGATCAACAAAACCATCCGGCTAGACTTTGACATTGTATACCCATTGACAACCAACAGTGAACTTTTAAGGGGGAGAACAATCAAATCCAAAGTATCATAGGCTGAAGAGCAGACATTTATTCCTCCATGGCAGTATGCTATCTAGAATGAGATAATGCTTTAGAAAAAGAGTTAGGAATAGAAACAGTGGACAGAGTAGTAACAAATGTATGATAGGAAGGAGACAAATTAGCATAAGAAACAAAATTAGGAATAGGATGAGAGATGCAGGTGCGTGTACTGTTTCCAAGTACAATAGGAAAATGAAGGTCACTGATATCATGCTCAAGAGTAGGATCTGAAACCAACATGGGAGAAGATGGAATGGCTGAAGTATTGGGGAAAGGCTCTGAAACTGGCTGCCGTCTGGTATAAACCTGCAAATCAGGATGAGAAATACGAAAAAGAGAAATGACAGGCAACGGAAGACTTTTATTCAAATCAGATAAAGAGGAAACATTAAAAAGAAAAGAGTATTTTCAAATAATGTGACATCAACACATATAAAGTATCGATGAAAGTAGGACTATAACATCGATATCCTTTCTGCAATCTAGAATATCCTAAGAATACACATTTAATAGCACGAGGGTCAAGCTTGTCAATGTTGTATCAAGTTGGTGAACAAAAGCAACACACCCAAGATAAGTGGAGGAAGAGCAAATAGTGGTGTTTGGGGAAACAACACAGAGTAAGGTGAATGGGCCTATAGAACAATGGATGGCATTCTGTTTATTAAATAACATGTAGTGAGAATAACGTCTCCCCAAAAACTCTTTGGAAATTTCATATGGAACATCAAACATTTGGCCATTTCAACAAGATGTAAGTTCTTTCCCTCAGCAACTCCATTTTGTTGTGGAGTACGAGAGCAGGAAGACTGATGAACCATGCCAAATGAAGTCATAAAATCAGTGAATGGTCAAGAAAATTATTCTTTGGCATTGTCACTACGAAGAATTTTGATAGTCACATCAAATTGGGTTTTGATTTCAACACAAAAGGATTGAAAGATAGACAATAATTCAAAACGATCTTTCATTAAATAAACCCAACTAAGTTTGGAGAAATCATCAATAAACATAACAAAATATTGAAATCCCAATTTGGAAATAACACGACTCGGTTCCCAATACATCAGAATGAACCAAATGAAAAGGACTCAAAGACCTGTTATTAACTCTAGGACTGAAGGAAGCACGATGATGCTTTCCTAACTGACATGACTCACAATCCAAAGACTTAATTTAACTCAAACTATGGACCATGACTTTCAACCTATCAAAAGATGGATGAATAAGACAACAATGAATCTCAAATGGGGAGGTTGATGCTGAATAGGAAATAGATGAAGACGAGCCAGCCAGATAATAGAGTGTCCCAGCTTCATGCCTTTCTCCAATCTTCTTCGTTGTCTTCAAATCCTGAATAATCATAGAATCAGGAAAGAAAGTCACTGAGAAATTAAGTTGTTTGGTGAGTTTACTGGCAGATAAGAGGTTGAAGGACAAAGATGGGACATATAAAACAGAAGATAAGGTTAAATCAAAAGATGAATAAGTTTTACCAATACCCTTCATTGAATTACATGAGCCATTAGCTGTTGTGACATTAGAGATAGGAGAATACTGAATATCAGATAATAATGAAGAGGTACAGGACATATGGTCAGAAGCACCAGAATCTATGACCCAAGAGACATGTGAAGAGGTAGATGCACAGGTGGTAGAGTTACCTCGATGAGCTAAAGAAGCTATTGGGAGAGATACCTGATAAGCCGTTTGATACTGATGGAATTTAGCATATTCATTCCCAGAAATAGTCACTGTGGATGATGTAGCATTCTCACCGTTACTGGACTTCTCTGTAGACATTATCACATCAGATGAGGCTGCATGAGCCATATGGGGTAACTTTCCATGAAGTTCCCAACAATACTCCCGAATATGTCTAACACGACCACAATAGGAGCATTTAGGTCTCGCAGTACGTCTTCCACGACCACAACCACGACCCCTATGTGTCCCACGATCACTAGATGAGTAAGAAGTCTAAGAAACAGAGCTCTTATTATCTGGTGGTGCCTGACTAACGAGTATAAATCGTGTAGCATCTGTAGTAGCAGATGAGTGATGAAAGACAGCTCGTATAACTCGAGAGTAAGTTTTCGTAAATGATGGAAGTGAAGCACCACTCATAATTTGGGCTTTAACTGGCTCAAATTCTGAATCCAATCCCGCAAGGAAGCAAAGTACTACCATTTGTTCCCTTTGTTGTTACATTACATTGATATCTGTGAACAATGATTGAAGATAATTCAACTATTCATGAACAGGTTTAAGGGAAGCAAGATACTCAGTGACTAGTCTACCAGAGTGTTGCAGCTGAAAGAACTCTAGGGACAAATCATACATGCCGGTGAGATCGCTAGAAACAAACATAATGAGTGCATATGTCTGCAACATTAGGTTCCATGGAGTTCCATAACAAGCTAACCAAGTGAGCATCTTCTTGCATCCAAGTATCATACATAGGATCAGTTTTAGAAGGCCCAGACTCAGTCAAATGCTTTTGTTTACCATACCCAGTTAACGTAATTTTTATAGTTTTAGACCACTAGACATAGTTGGTTAAATTCAATTTCCTAATAGTTAATTGTGGTGGCATAGGAATTGAACCACTAACCAGTTTTTGCTCAATAGATATATCAGAGATATATCAGAAGCCATTAAAAAATGAACCAAGAACCACAAAACAAAAATAGTACCTGGACGCAGGAAATCACAAAAACAGTACCAGAACACCGAGCAGATTTTTGAAAAAGACAAAAGTTATCCAAATAGTGCGTAGTAGGTACCAGGAGGGTCGCATGAGGGAAAAGAGAAAGCTGTCTTAAAGGTTGGAGAGTTTCCGGAGTCTTACATGCGGCCTAGGTGACGGTGAGTAAGGCCCACGCGTAGCGGTATGGGAGACATGTGGGGGCCTGTGACTTACTCGCCAGTCATGATTCTCCTCCGATGACGTTCGCCATCCTTCGAAGATTGTACAGATATGATTTGGTCACTGACACAAGGCTCGACGATGGATTTTGATGGATTTGAGCTCTGTTGGAAACAAAATTCTTGCAATTTTGCTGCTCAACGTCGACAAGATACTGAGAAATGAGTTCTTTGAACTTTTATGAACACACACAGATTTTGGAATAATCAATCACGCTCTAATATCATGTAAATTGAGAAAAATACACCACACACTCAACTGGGTTCATGTGTGTCAATTTATACACATACAAAGCTGACTATATATATTCTAAGTAGTCTAGGTACATCCTATATATTAATGCTATATATTAACAATTTCAAACTATTTTTAATGTGATTATTACTCACATCAATTTAAATTTAGAACTTATGACTAAAGATTTACATGGGTTAAATCCGATAAATCATTCTTGTGTTGACTAGATTGGACTGGTAATTTTTGGCGGCTAAGGTTTTTTACGGTACCAATCTCAGATACCAGGTAAAGACAATTGAATTGAGAGACAGAATTTTTGTATATTATTAGGATTCATCTTAACCTATTCATATACATCAATCTTACGTATTAGGAAACTATATATAAGAGGAAACTTTCAATCAAATATTCCTACATTAGAAAATTAGGAAACTAATTATCTTCCTACTAGATTTATATTACTAACAGTCCTAACAAAAGCCCTCATCTATTTCTCTCCGATCCAAGCTGCTCACTCTTTTCCCTCTTTCTCTCTCTCTCTCAATTGAGCTTATTTTTGTCGGGGTTCTTGTTATTTAGGTGTTGGCCCCGAAAAATTCTCATGCTTTGGTACTTCTCTCAATCTTGCCATAGCTTGAACTAGCTTTCTTTTGTTGATGCTTGATTAGGAGTGAAAATGAAACAAGTCGAGTTGAACTTTTAACTTATTCGAGGTCGGTTTGAACTATTTATACTAACCTAGAGGTTGAACTCAGTTCGAACTTCTATATAGGTTAGAACTTGATTCGATAAAAAAGAATTTAGTCTTGGATTTAGTTCGTGAATAACTCTATTAAACTAAAAATCGTCATTTTGGTCTAAAATATAACAAATGAAATATTCTAAAAAGTATTATGGAAAAATATAAAGATATTGTAAAATATATGTATTATTTTATTTAGTCGGTTCGGGAACATTCAAGCTGAGTATGGATGTCAAAGATGTAGGTATAAGGAGGGAATCACGTTACCCAATCCCGTCTCTGTTTAATATTACCGTTATCTGTCCTCATCTTCATTCCAATTTTGGGAATGAAAATCTTTTCCATACTCGTTCCCACTACATAGTAGATTTCCCATTCCTGTTTCCTCACTTATTTGCCAACATTAATAATGTTCTTTTGATCAATAAAAAATAATAAATTAATAAAAAATTGTATAAAAAAATAAATTATATGATCCATCCAACAACTCATGGTAGCAAGATAATTCAACACTTTGCTAAGGAAAAAGTTAGTTGATGCACAGATCGCCCGCAACAAAAGGTAATTAAATTACGAGTTTCATACTTTAACAAATCGCTGAAATTAATTAAACTGAAAGAGGAGAACACAGCGGCAACAGACTAGCAGTAGGAAAATTAGGATTGGGTTTTGATATATATTAAATAAATATTAAAATAAAAATATATAAATTTATATTTAAACAGGGAAGGATGAAAACTATCAAATCCATTCTCGTTCCGGTCTTCATTAAGAGATTACTTCAAAACCTCCGTACCCACTTTTGTGTCAATTATTAGTATCTTTACACCTTCTCTGTAAAGCAGGTACCTGTTGAGTATGAATTATTTTTGACATTCCTAGAGTTGAGTTTTTTAGAATTGAGCTTGAACTCGATTCTAAAAAAGTTACAAATAAAACTTGATTCAAGCTTATTTTAATTACGAACCGAGTTATAGTTCAGCTTTTTCTCAAACGGAGCTCGAATAATTCAAAAAAGGGTTGGCTCCTTTTCACTCATTTGCTTAATGTTATGTTAATAATTTTTTTTAATTATTATTTTCAACCTTGCTGTTTCACCAATTGAGATTCAGGACTACTAATGTGTGATTGTCCCTAGTGTAAGCCATCCATTGGCTTTAGTTGTCTGGGCATAAACGTTTTTCAGATATTCTTTATAATATAACTTTAGCATGGTTGTAATGTTGAATCTTATGCTTTTCTAGCTATAATAGATACAGACCACGCCAATGGAAAACAATACTAAAAAAATATGTGCACCTAGTCCCAATTTTCCAGCAAAAGACTTTTCTTGATGTTGGGT
>QLOD02000024.1:10903901-10926819 GCA_003260245.2 Sideroxylon spinosum | reverse complement strand
CACACCATTGCATACATCAAGCAACCAACTGCGCTGGCATAAGGCACTTTCGACATGTCCTGAATTTCTTCAGCTAATTTCGAACACCGTGCTGAAGACAATTTGAAATGACTCGCCAAAGGAGTGCTCACCGATTTTGCATTATTCATGTTAAATCTTTTCAACACTTTCATAACATAATCCTTCTGAGATAGCCACAGCTTCCCAACTGACCTATCTCTGTGAATCTCCATTCCAAGTATTTTCCTTGCAGCAGCCAAATCCTTCATGTCAAATTCCTTTTCTAACAAAAACTTCAACCTGTTTACCTCAACTAAACTTTTCGCAGCAATAAGCATATCATCCACATACAATAGTAGAAAAATAAAGGAACCATTGTCAAGATTCTTAACATAAACGCAACAATCATACTCACAGCGTGTGAACCCGATCCGAATCATGTACGAATCAAACTTCTCATACCATTGTCTTGGAGACTGCTTAAGTCCATAAAGCGACTTCCTTAACCTACAAACAAGGTGCTCAGTCTCAAGCTGCTTAAACCCCTCCAAATCACCATGTAAATAACCTCCTCCAAATCACCATGAAGAAAAATTGTTTTCACATCCAGCTGCTCTAACTCTAGATCATAGCTAGCCACCAATGCCAAGATAGTCTTGATCAAGGTACGCTTTATAACTGGAGAAAAGATCTCATCATAATCAATCCCTTTCCTCTGTGAGTATCTCTTCGCTACTAACCGAGCCTTGAACTTCTCCTTTTCCTTTTCTGATTTAGCTTCTTTCTTTTTATACACTCATTTGCAACCCACTGTCTTCTTTCTCTCGGGCAATTTTTTCAACTCCCAAGTCTGATTCTTGTGCAATAACTCCATTTCTTCCATCATGGCTTCCATCCATCTGTTCTTTTCAAAACTAGTGATAGCCTCCTAAAAAGTAGACGGATCCCACTTGTAGTAGTTAAAGCAAAAGAAACCATATCTTCCAAATCATACCTTTCAGGTGGATTGATTGTATGTTTGGGTCTCCCTATAGCTATGCTTTCCTGCTGTTGTTGTTTCTGCTGTTCTTCTAACTCAGAACCAAGTGTGCCAGAATCATTCAGCTCAACCTGTATATCCTGCTACTTGTTATCTTCTACTGACTCAGATCTCTGATGTGTCTTACCCATAAAAGCTTCATTAAATACCACATCTCTACTGATCACTACCTTCTTCGCTTCCGAATCTCAAAACTTATATCCTTTTATCCCTTTTTCATACCCAATAAAGATACACTGTTTGGATTTCGCTTCAAGCTTTGACCTCTCATTCCCGGGAACATGAACATAGGTTGGATATCCAAAAACTCGTAGGACTAAATAATCTATATCTCTCCCTGTCCACACCTCTTTCGCTATATTTCCATCCAAAGCAATACTCGGTGACTTGTTTATAATAAAACATGCCATACTCACTACTTCTGCCTAGAAATCCTTAGGAAGTCTTGCATTCAATCTGATGCACTGTGTCTTTTCCGCTATAGTTCTGTTCATCCTTTCTGCCACCCCATTCTGCTAAGGTGTCGTACGAACTGTGAAGTGTCACTGAATCCCATGCTCCTCACAAAACTTTAGAAAAGGCCCATTCTTGTACTCTTTCCCATTATCTGTCTTGAGGCACTTAATTTGCTTCCCTGTTTGGTTTTTCACTTCAGCTTTCCACACCTTGAATTTATCAAAAACTTCAGATTTATGTTTCATGAAGTACACCCAAACTTTCCTCAAAAAATCATTAATAAAGGTCACGAAATACAGAGATCCTCCTTTCGAAGCTACTCTCACTGGCCTCCAGACATCTGAATGTATATAGTCAAGAATTCCTTTTGTTCTATGAGTAGCCCCTCTAAACTGCACCTTACACTGTTTCCCTAGAACACAAAACTTGCAGAATCCAACCTTGCATGATTTTACCCATTTCAGTAGATTCTTCTTATGCAGTTCTATCATATCACGTTCCCCCATATGCCCCAACCGCATATGCCATAGAATAGTATCATCAGCTTCATCAGTTATAGTAATAGCAGCTCCACCTACAATTGTACTCCCTATCAGCTTATAAATACTTCCAGGACCTTTCAAACCCTTCCAGATAACCATAGCACCTTTCCTTACCTTCATTACTCTATCACTTGTTTTATACCCGCAGCCTACAAAGTCTAAGATTCCCAACAAAATTAAATTTTTCCTCAAATCTGGTGCATGCCTAACTTCACCCAAGGTTCTCACAATACCATCAAACATTCTGATTTTAATTGTTCCTATTCCTATGAATTTGCAAGATGCATCATTACCCATAAGAATAGTACCACAATTCACTAACCTGTAGGTGTCAAACCATTCTCTGTTAGGAGACATGTGATAGGAGCATGCTGAATCTAGAATCCATGAGTTTGATAGATGGTCCACATGGACTGAAACCAAAAGCATATCACCATCTTCTTCTAAATTCTGCTCTGCAATGTTCGCAGAGTTCGAAGGTCTATCTTTCTTTTCTCCTACCTTTTCCTGTTTCTTCTTCCAGTTTGTGCCCTTTCTAGGGCAGTTCTTCTTCATGTGTCCCGGTTCATGGCACTTGTAACACTTGTACACAAACCGTTCACTGGACTGCCCCCTCGACTGAGATCTCCCACGGCCTCCACCTGTTTTACCCCTCTCCTTCTTTCTTCCATGATCCTCATACCCTTTTGCCACCAGTCCTTCACCCTGAGACAAATCAGCCTATTGCTTGCGTTGGTTATACGCCAGAAGGGCTGCAGTGACCTCCTCTACTTCTAGGGCTTCTTCCCCCTAAGGTAGAGTTGCAACGAGCGTGTCGAGAGAAGTCGGTAACGAGGACAACAACATCAAAGTCTGGTCTTCGTCTTCGAAGTTTCACGTCAATGCTTTTCAGATCGCTAATAAGTTGATTGAACGTGTTAATATGTTGAATTAGATTAGAACCCTTGACCATCTTCAGCCCAAATAACTTCTGCTTCAGAAACAGTTTATTTGTCAAAGGCTTCGACATATACCTGCTCTCCAGTTTAGCCCAAACACCAGCAAGTGAGTCATCACCAATCACATGATACATAACTTCATCTATAAGACAGAGACAAATCCTACTCACGGCATTCATCTGCATATCTTCCCAGTCATCGTTCGACATCGCCTCTGGTTTCTTCTTAGCCTCGTTCAACACCTTCACCAAACCCTGTTGTATTAACAGATCTTTTATCCGCTGTTACCATAGTCCGAAATTCCCAGTCCCGTCGAAATTGCCTACATCAAACTTTGTAACAGACGAACTTCCCATCATCGTTCTTTGTGTGATTCAACCTACGCTTTAATACCAATTGTTGTGCCCGATTCACTCACACACACACGATTTAGAGAAAACAGTAAAGAGATCAACACACAGATATACGTGGTTCCCCAAAAACCTGGGTACGTCCATGGGAACGAGAGCTAGGGTTCTTTTCTTATTCTCTTCTTCACAGGATTACATAGAGAGTATTTATAATTGCCTCTATTCCTAACCCTAATAGGATTACATAGTATTTCTAATCTTAAGAGGATTATATGGTCTGATTCCCATAATACCCTTAATGAGCCACAAGTCCCACAATACGCGATGAAATAGGGAAATACAATAACACATCTTCTTCCTCGGGAGTGGACAGAATTGGCATAGTTGTTAAGTATTCATTCAACTTGATTAGTGCTTAGTTGGCTTTCTCATCTGAGACTACCTTGCTTGCCCACTTTAGAAGTTAGAAGAATGGTTTGCATTTGTATGATACTCTGCTGATGAATCTATTTAATGAATCATCTATCCCATTAAGCTTTTGCATTTTCTTTTTTGTCTTGAGGGTAATTACATTTGTATTGTCTTAATCTTATCAAGGTTAGCCTCAATGAACCGACTCCAAACTCACAGTTGGTAACATTTAATTTGAGACCATACTTGTTAAGAGTAATGAATACATATTGCAAATCTTACAAATGATTCTTGGCCTCCTTACTCTTGACAACTACGTCATCAATATAGACCTCCATTATCTTTGCAAGTTCCTTCTCAAATATTTTGGTGAGCAACTATTGATAGGTATCTTTAGCATTTTTTCAGGCTGAAGGACATCACATTGTAATAATAGATTCCCCTAGGTGTAACGAATAAGGTTTTCTTTTCATTAATTGGTTCATAGAAATTTTATGATATCCTCTGTATGCATCTAGAAAGGACAGTCTAGAGTTTTCAGCAATTGAATCTACTACTCGATTAATCCTTGGGGGTGGCAATCGATCTTTAGACAGACCATGTTCAAATTAGTGTGATCTATACATACCTTCCATTTTCCATTCTTCTTCATAACTACCATTATATTGACTAGCCATTCGAGGTATGAAAACTCCCTAATAGCTTTTGCCTCAAGCAGTCTATCCACTTTTTCTATCATTGCTTCTACATGTTGCAGAGTAAACCTCATTGTCTTTTGAATGATAGGCTTCACATTGAGATTTATGTTTAACTTATAACTCAACAATTCAAGTTGAATGCCTAAAATTCCTTATGGAGTCTAATAAATTTCCTCACATTATTTATGAGCATCTCTATTAACTCTAACTTATTAGCATCTTAAGGTTTGACCCGTTCAAGAAGAATCGTTTTTTATCCTAGAGGTCAATCCTGAGATGTTCCAATTCTTCCATGGCTTTCTTCTTTTGATCACACCGGGCATCATCATTCTTTGGAGTGTCTTCTAGCATTTTTATCAATTGTACTTGCATGAAGAGAGTTTTAGATTGTAGTGGTGTAGTAAAGCACTGCTTTGAAGTATCCTGACCCCCCCTAATTACTACGATTTCATCTTCAAATGTAAACATCCACATCTAATGATATTTAGAGAGGACCGCCTTTAGCATATGTAACTATGATCTTTCTATGATGGCATTGTAAGATGAGGATGCATCCATCACAATGAATTCTACTTCGTTCATACTTGGCCCAACCTGAATAGGAATTGTAACTCTGTCCAATAGACAAAAAGGGGCCAAGTTAAATCTACTCAACTGATAGTTAGCTGGATGCATGACTTTGTTACGAACTTAGAGATTAAAGCTCTTGATATATCCAAATGTGTTGTTAGTCTTTGTATTTATACACAAAACTATACACTTATAATAAATACAGAATAAAGAACCTACACTAGTAATAACATAACTTCCTAGGTACATCAGCCAAATTCATGAATACATAAGCATGTATATTAACACTCCCCCTCAAGTTGGAGCATATATGTCATATGCTCCAAACTTTTTACAAATAAACTTTACTCTAGGGTCTCCAAGAGATTTCTTTAACAAATCTGCAAATTGGACTTCAGACTTCACATGATTAGTTTTGATCACGTTCCATAAATCTTCTCTCTTATAACATAACAATCGGCCTAATATGTTTAGTCCTCTCATGAAATACCAAATTAGAGGCAATATAAATTGTAGCCTGATTATCATATAATAACTTCATGGGCTTTGAATGATGAACTTCCAATTCCTTTAGCATGTGTTGTATCTAGATCAACTCATAAGATATGTGTGCTATGGCTTTATATTTTGACTAAGCACTTAACAGTGCTACTACTGTCTACTTTTTACTCTTTCAGGATACAAAATTACCTCCTACAAAAACACAATACTCGGTAGTGGATCGTCTATCCGATGATGACCCATCCTAGTCGGTATCAGTGTATCTTTGAACTAAAGTGTGCTGATTATCTTTGTACAATAAACCTTTACCAAGTGCATTTTTCAGGTATTCCAGAATCTGGACAACGGCTTCCCAATGACTAGTAAGAGGAGATTCTAAGAACTGATTAATCACACTTGTAACAAAAGATATATCGAGTTTGGTGACTGTCAAATAATTTAGCTTCCCAACTAACCTTCGATACTAACTAGGATTATATAACAACTTACCTTGATCAGCAACTAACTTAGTATTTGGATCCATTGGAGTATCCGCAAGTTTACAACCTAACATTCCTGATTCTGTCAACAAATCAAGGACATACTTTCTTTGAGAAAGAGAAATGCCCATATATAATCAAGCAACCTCATTTCCCAAGAAGTATTTTAATGATCTCAAATCTTTAGTGCTAAACTTACTTTAAAGGAACATTTTCAAATCAGCAATACCCTGTAAATTATCTCCTATGATAATGATATCATCCACACACACGAGGAGCTAAATCTTACCTTTAGAAGTATGGCAATAAAACATTGAGTGATCAACACGAGAAAAAACTAGGCTGAATTTAGTGACAACAATACTACATCAACCAAACCAGGCTTGAGGAGATTGTTTCAGGCCATATAGTGATTTCTTCAGTTTGCATACTAACCTCGACTCCCCCCGAGCAACAAACCCAGAAGGTTACTTTTTTTATACTTTCTCAGGCAAGATCATTATGCAAGAATGCATTCTTCACATCCAATTGATGTAAAGGCCAATGATGTAATGCAGCCAAAGAGATAATAAGATGAACTGAGGCAACTTTGCAATTGGAGAAAAAGTCTCAGAGAAGTCCAAACCTTAAACTTAGGTGTACCCTTTGGCGAGCAGGCATGACTTTAACTTGTCCACGATACCATCTGGATGGAACTTGATGGTATATATCTAACGAAAACTGACAACAGACTACTAGGCGGAAGAGTAACAAAGTCACACTTATCATTAGCTCGAAGAGCTGACGTTTCATCATCTATGGTAGAGTGTTACCCAGGGCGAGAAAGTGCTTCCAAAACAGTGTTAGGAATCAAAACAGAAGATAAAAATGTGATAAATGATTGATAGGAAGGTGATAAAATATCATAAGAGATAAAATGAGATATGGAGTGAGAAGTACCAGAATGGTTATCCTTCCTCAGAGTAATAAGAACATCTAAATCACCTCTAGAAGCTGACAGCATATGAGAAGTAGATGGTGGAGTACTGGAAGCAGGAGGGGAGTAATTACTTCTCGACGCCGAGTGTAGACCTACAAATCAGGACGAGACAAACAAATAGATGCACTCAAAGGAGTATGGTGACTAGACTTAATTGGAATAATAGGGGAAGGACGAATCTCATCAAAGATAGAATGAGGTTGAGAGTTAGAGAAAAATGGGATAGATTCAAAGAAAGTGACACCTGTACAGATAAAGAATCGGTTAAGAAATAGACCATAACAACGGTACCCTTTTTTGTAATCTAGAATACCCCAAAAAGATGCAATTATAAGCAAAGGCATCCAATTTATCAATTCCAGGTACAAGTTGATGGACAAATGAAACGCATAAAAAAATTCGGGGTGGAAGAGAAAACAAAGGTTTGTTAGGGACCAACACAGAATAAGGGTTTACTTCTCTGAGTTCAGAAGAGGGCAACATTCGATTGATTAGTTGACATGCAGTTAAAACAGCGTTACTCCAAAAGATTTTGGGAACATTCAATTGAAAAGGTAGACACCAATTTGTTTCAATAAGGTGCAAATTCTTTCTTTCAGCAACTTCATTTTGTTGTGGAGTACGAGAACACGAAGATTAATGGAGCATAGCAGAAAAGGTCATGAAATCAGCAAAAGGTTTAAAAAGTATTCTTTTGCATTATCACTACGAATAATTCGCACAGACGGATTAAATTGAGTTTTAATTTCAACACAAAAAGATTGAAAAATAGAAAATAGCTCAGAACGATCTTTCATTAAATGAAGCAATGTCATTCCTGAAAAATCATCCACAAAGGTAACAAAATACCAAAATCCCAGCTTTGAAATAACTCAACTAGGACCCCAAACATCTGAATGAACTAATTAAAATGGACTCAATGATCTCGGGAAAACAAAGCCACACAATGATGTTTTCCCAATTGATAGGATTTACAATTTAAAGACTGTAAATGATGTAAATTAGGAACCATACATTTTAGCTTATTCAAAGATGGATGACTAAGACGACAATGAATTTTTAAAAGGGAAGTTATTACAAAACAAGCTATAGGTACCTCGGTATCAAGATAGTAGACTCCTTCAGCTTCATGCCTTCCACCAATCTCCTTTGTCATCATATCCTAAATAGCAATAGAATTAGAAAAGGGTGTCAGTGAACAATTATGGTACTTGATAAGTTTACTAGCAAACATAAGATTGAAAGGAAAAGAAGGAATATAGAATACTGACACTAAAGAAAGAAAAAAAAAAAAAAGAATGACCTTACCAATACCATTGACTGGGGTAGTTGACCCATTGGCCAATGTAATTGATGGGAGAGAGGTAGAATATTGAATACCGGAAAAAAATGAAAATGTTCCATACATGTGATTGGATGAATCAGAATCTATAATCCTTGAGGGAGAAGAATGAGTGGCGAGACATGTAATGGACTTACATTGCTGAGTAAAAGATGAGGAAAGATAAGAGGCCTGATGAGCTGCCTGACACTGTAGGAGTCTTAAATACTTTCAGTAGGAAGAGCTATAGTTTGAGGATGCTTGCTAGTAGAAAATTTTGAAGAGACTATATGTGCCATTTGTGGTGGGGTTTCACAGTCAACTCCAATATTGAACTTATTCTTGAAGAAATCACAAGCACCAAATAATGACACCCCACTGATTTTCAGCAATGATGGGGAAGCGTTTTCCGTGTAACTAAGTTCCGACAAACAAAAACGGGATAGTAAAACAAAATTGATAGACTGAAAGGCTTGACAATAGTCCAGTAAAACAAAAATTGACAAACAAACAAGCTAAGACAATACTGGGCTGGATTTTTAAGAACAAGCCAAACACATAAAACTAACACCACTATAGTGTTCGCTGGAGGAGGATGATTCTACCGGAGGAACGGTAGGGTCAATGGAGCTATCACACACTAGTGAGGCTTCTGCGCATAGGAGACTGTTCCGGTGACGGGTCTTTGACGTCAGTGATCACCTGCATCTGGTGACCTCCTTGGTAGCTTCAAATCTTCGAAACACTAATTGTTTCGAAGATGGGTAGGATCTGTTGATCATCCGAGGCTTCGAGGAAGAACTGAGACTTTGACACTGTTCTTGCATTGTTTTTAACGAATGACTGGAATTGACTGGAACTTTGGATAGATTTAGGACTTCAGGCATGTGATGGAACTTCTAACATGCTCTGATACCATGTTACAAACTCAAAGATTGAAGGTTCTTGACATACCCAAATGGGTTGTCAGTCTTTGCATTTATACACAGAGCTATACACTTACAATAAATGCAGAACAAAGAACCTAGACTAGTTACAGCATAACTTCCTAAGCACATCAACCAGGTTCATGAACACACAAGCATGTACATTAATAGTCTTCTTTGGTCAATCCTAGATTCTTGAACGAGCTTAGGAACATTGCTTTCACAGAACTTCCTACATCAACCAAAATCTGCTTCATCTTTGGCTCAAACATCCTACGGGTAATGAGCAAGGTTTCATTATAAGGATACTACACCCCATAATTTTCATTTTTAGAAAATGAAATTTTCTTTAAATCCTCCTAATTTAGTCGTTTAATTGGGTTTCTAGTAATCTTCAACAGTTCTCTCACATGGATAGCCTTTTGTCGTTCTCCTCTGGGGTTGACAGGTGCCCCTATAGTCGAGCCTCCATGTGGATTACATGAATTACTCAAGAACACTCCTCCTGGGCTCTTTTCTATCCTCATTATATTCAATGTCTTCAAGGTCCTCTCTTCTTTCTTTGGGTTCTTCTTTGTTAGTTTGAGGATGACCTCCTTCTGCTTGAGTCTTATCCTTATTCTCAAACCGTCTAAGATGCTCATCCTTCACTAAATCTTCAAGATGGTGCTTGTCATTAATGCTAATAGGATCTTATGGATTGGCTCTTTGAAAATTATGTTAATGACTTCAAATAGTGACTTTTTCTAGTCATTTTTCCCTTCTTTGAACTAGAAGTTTTAGAATCCTTCTGGTTGGATGACTTTGTTTCGACCTCCACCCTGGCTTACTTCTCAATCTTGCACATGAGATCGGACATATTTGATTTAGTTTCTTAGTCGAAGGCAACTAGAGCTTATCCGTTTTTTGCAGTCCCAACTTGAATGATGCTACCACCAACTGCTCGGTACACCCTTCTACCTCATTGGAAAACTCCATGTACATTATGAATAATCCCTCAAGCTTTTGCTACTTAGTGCATGCTATGAATCTTGCTACAAAATCTTCTAACAACTAACTCGAACTGCTTATGCTCCCTTGAGCCAGCTGGTGGAAAAATTGCAAGGTTGCATCTCCAAGACTGTATGGAAACACCCTACACATTAATGCATTATTAGTACCCCAAAGAGCTATTGCTTGCACATAGAGGTGAAAATGGTTGAGTGGGTTAGATCTTCCATCATAAGTAGAAAACTTGGGAGTGGTTAACTTCTTGGGATGCTCCATCTCGCAAATGTCATTTGTAAAGGGAGAAGCTGAAATTCAACCTAGTGCTCTCTGTGTCTTCATCTAGGTTGTTCAGGCTTCTTCTGCTCAGAATACTTTGGCTTCTCCCCAACTTTACTATTTTAGAAGTATCTGGACTTCTTGTGCTTTGGACTACTATTGGATTGGGTATCACTCTCTTCTTAATGCCTCCTCATTTCTTTTGCTAGGGGCATTGTTTATCATGTTTTGATCTGGATGGTCTTTCCCTGTGGCGTGATCGTGTTCACTCCTCAAGGTGTACTCATGGTTGCTCCTTATAATATGACCTTGACTTTAGTTGCTCTTTCGTTGCTGTAGCATTTGATCCTCCACCAGCTTTTTTCTAAACTATCAGTTGATCCTCGTCCTCATCATACCTCAATGCTGAGAACTGATTTGTTGATCCCTTCGAATCACTTTTAGTGTCATCCTAGTCAGAAGGATCAGTTTCAATAAGCTTACCTTTTTCCTACTACCATTTCTACTTGAAACTACCAAGATCTTCCTCCTTGGCTTGAATATAAGCCTCCATCTCCCTTTGTCTTCACACAATTTCTGGATTATAAGTGCGAAATGAGTTTTGGTTGATTTTGTGGGGGTTCTCATAGTAATTGGGACCTCCTTTGGCCTTCGGTTGCCTAAAACTGGATCATGCCCTCCAAAATGGTATGTTGATGAGTGTGCTCGAAGGTACCCATCATGTGTACCTTCAATTATCATATTTAGCATTCAGTGTGAACTTTATGTGGTGAAAAAACTAGTCACTTCCCATAGACGGTGCCAAATATGTGGGGAATAAAAGTCTCATGCACGCATGACCATTACATCCATAGTTTTCTCAATCAATTTCTTACAAACATAGAAAATAGTCAAAGAAGTAGGTTGGGAGGGTTCCTGACCAAAGGGTATCGATTGTTCAAGTCAGTTAGAAATTTAGAGAGAGAGAGAGAGAGAGAGTTTTGCGAACAATAGCGAGCGTGCCTTACTTAGTGACCTTTTTGTTCTATATATAGGGTAGAAAAAAGTAGGAGTTGGTGGGATATAGATTTGACAATAATGCTCTGTTAATCTAACTAACTTGCCCATGTTTCTAGTTTTCACTGTGACAGCTTATTTTGCATTTAATGTGCGTGGAGTTATTTGCAAAATGATAGGTGTAATGAGACTTGTCTGAGGAAAGTAATTGTCACATCAAATCCCCAGTGACAAAATAACGAACCAGCTAAGTTATAATAATGAATAAGTCAAATTATAATATTTCCTTATAGTAAGAATTGAACCAGAACCTTAATCTTTCATTTTGGAACCAAGTCTTTGAGGTAAGAAAAATTATTTTGTACTTGGGACCAATCACTCATGTCTGTACATGAACTCAGTGCCTGTACTCAAGATGACTGCCATGTATTTAGTACATTTTTTGTACCAACAACATAGAACTCATCAAACTTTTGATATTTCTCTGTCATATGGCCCACGAACTCCGTACTAAGGAGTTGAAGTTTGGAGCTTTTGACAACAGGATTACTTCATTCGTAAGCTTTAGAATCTTCCATACTTCTTTTGCACTCTTTTATTCTTCCGCACTCTTCCAACTTGATATATTCAGGAACTGGTGTTAGGAAACTAGGTCGAATATTGAACTTATGCCTTTGAAATCCCATTCAGCCTTGTTTTTGTTTTGTTTTGTTTTTCCTTTGTCTATAAATCAATAGTTTTCTCAACCTCGACTTCATCAAACTTACAAATGGATGTACACCATTCTTATTGTATTCCAAGCCAAACGTTACAATTATGGAGAGAAGATACGCGGCCTTCTGAACTTCCAATAAACCATAAATAGTCTTGTGCTCGAATCTCCTTTACTTGGGGGGCCGGGGGGGGTTCATGAACACTAGCAATTAAGGATTTCAACTTTATGGTAGAGAAGCACTAGACTAACATCCTCTGATGCCAATTGCTAATTTTTCTAGTATGCTAATGTATCCAACTAATCAATTAAACAAACAAACCAAGTACAGAAATATAAAGGAGAGAGACAAGATTTTTATAAGGAACCTTACTAGGGAAAAACCTCAGGGCAATACAATGATCACCCAATCTCTTCTCTATCAACTTGGTTATGAAGATTTAACAATCATAGTTGCACAATTGACATCCATAAACCTATGCAAAGAATACTTGCTTGAGTCAACGATGAAGTGGTCCAAGTATAACACATTCACCGAGCTCCATGGTGTTCACATGTACAGAGTCCACATGATGTAACACCAAATCCATGGCACAATTCAGAATCCACTGAATCAACAACACATATGAATGAATATTTTTGTGTGGCTAACTATTTGAGAAAAATCTAGAAAATTAAAGAACAAGAGCTGGAAAGTGTATTCCCTTTTTCTCTTCTATATGGAAATCATAGGAGAAGATGGCTTTAAATAAATAATAAGAATACAACAACTAATGGGTCTTGCAAAAGCAATTTCCTTTTTTTTTTTTTAGTGTCGTCTGCTGGAGTGAGTTAACCCAAAGCCAACAAGTTTCTATTTTTAGTCAAATTTTGTCGGCAACTGGAAACACCCTTACTGGATTTCCCAACCAGCTAGCCGTCTGGGCAGAAATTTCAGCTTCGCTTTGGCTGTGCTATATTCTGTTAAGTTCTATTTAATTTGTCTCTATTAACTTAAGTCTATATTCTTGAAACCTTAACTTAATGCCTAAGTTTACAAACCTGAAATTATTATTTTGATCTCAAATTGTCAATTACAATAGAGAGAGAGAGAGAGAGAGAGAGAGAGAGAAACTAACATAGAGTGTTAAGTTTTTTATTAATTCAATCACTGTTCGTTTTATTCTTTTATTCTGTGTCACATATCTATGGATGGGTTCGTCATTTCAAATATGAAAAAGAAAGGATCTTAATCCAATCATGCATTTTGTGTTCAGCAAACAATCTTTTTCATTAATTGGAAGAGACAAATTAAATTGCTTTATTTTTCTATTTCAAATACGCCCCCTCTAAAGGAGACAGAAATTACTTAATATTGGAAGATTATACAGTATTTGTACAAATTTTGTGTTCCTCAAAATTGCTATTGAGCTCCCCCATTAATTAACCAACTACTAGTATTAACAATCAATCATTAAAGACGACGTGGTGAGTATAGTTGAATCCTCACTTTTCATACCAGCTTTACTTCATTAATTAATCGCAGTAAACATGCATGTTTGACGAGTTGAGCTCGATTAAATATTCAAAATACAAATATTTCATAAAAATTAATGATAATTCAAATTATATAACTATAATATAGAATTAAGAAAAACATCATACATAAAAATCCTTTTTTGTGTATAATTTGTTGTTGATAAATAGTGCTAGTTGTGTATATTATAGTATAATGGGAGTATTCGGAAAATTTTGTTACAGAACCGGGGCAGTTTTAAGTTACAAATACTGTTAACTAATTTAAACTTATTACACTTGCATTTTACACTGAATTTCGCTTTGATCCTTTTATTATTAATTATAACAATCAAATCATTATACTTTTAGTCAAGTTTCACTCTGGACATTCTATCAAATATATTAACTAAAAATGTCATATGTTATCAGATTTTTTTAACGATTGTTAACGGAAATGTCAAATTGCAATTTAATCTTAAGTATAAAGGGATAACTGTTATATTAAAAATTACAAGGACCAAAGTAAAATTCAGTTTAAATTGCGAGAGATGTACGAAATATAATTTATTCTTAGAATAATCAAAACTCTAACTCATCACTGTCATGCATACTTCAAGTTTTATTGGTTGACATACAACCCAAGCTTAATTGTTTATTCAAATTTCAATCACTTCCTTCGAGCGAAATGGGTGAACGAGTTTTCAGGCTAATGTGTCATCCCTAACAATCATATGGTTGACTATTAAACTAGTTAAGCATTTTCTGCAGGTTTCAAGTGCCACGGCTACCTTTGCCATGATGTTCTCTTCATGTGGTAGAATACAACTTTCTAAGACGTTTTCCAATTCCGTATGGTAAGTTTAATTTCTAGCACTCTTAGACTTTATTTACTAACTAATCAAAAGTGGGTCAGCGTTTGGCAACAGAATAAAAAATAATTTCTTGACTCTTTAATTGTGAAATGATCATTTTAATCCTATGACAAAACACCCTATCACAAAGAACAATAATATCCAATTAATAGGGAAGTTCAAAATTTGAATTAAGAATATTTTTAACCGTTAGATTTATTCAATGATTAGAATTATTTTTTTCCTCTCTATTTTAGTTGTCTTTTTGGTCACTTTATAAAAAAATACACTCTCTCATTCTTCTTATATTTTTTTTTAAATTTTTTTTATAGAAGTTTTTAAATTGATATTTAAAAAATGTGATAATATTTGTAATAAATAATAAAAATTTACATATTTATTTAGCACTATATGAATACTTTCGTCTCTTTTAATTAGTAATTTTTATTTGTACAGATTATTTATACAATTTTTCATAAAATTTTGCTTTACAAATTTACATTTAAGTTATTTTCAGGTTAAAATATTTTTCCGTGCATCACGGGCAATTTTTAGTCAATGAATGAAATTGCAAGAAATAAAAAAAAAAATAGCTACAAGAAGATAGTTATTTTTACGTACTTTTTCTATAAAAAAATAAATAAATAACTTTCTAGTTGGCAGCTAAGAAAAAACCTAAATTTTTTGTTCCTCAAACTAAGCATGTAGTTTTGAGCCAAAATGTCACCAAATGATTTGGAAAAAAAAATTAATATTGTTATGATCATGTGGAGATGAATGGATATATAAAACGCGTGCGTATACACACACACACATATATTAATTTGCTTATAGTGATTGTAGCTCTTTACTTTGTTGTTGTGGCTACCATTGCTGCCTTTGTGGGTCAACACTTGATGAGAAGAATAGTTGCAATTCTGGGGAGGGCATCTTTGATCATTTTTGTTTTGGCCTTTACAAATTTTTTGAGTGCAATCTCATTAGGCAAGTGTATTTTTTAATTTCTTTTATTTATTTTATTTAAATTTTCTCTTGACATTTTCTTAGGATTAAATAGCGTTTCTTGTTTCGTAACAGGTGGAGTTGGCATATCAGACGTTGTCAAAAAGATTGAGGAGAAGATGTACATGGGCTTTGGAAACATTTGTACTTGAGATTAGGTTATTTATAAGGCTAATTATTGCCCTGTCTTCTGAATTTAGAACACTATTTTCCCAGATATCCAGTATTCACTTCACTATTAACTTAATGTTTATCTTTAAGGGTAAAATATATAGATCTCCTCTTAACCTTTAAAAACATTGCACAAACTTCCATTTGTAATTTATGAAATTTTAAGAGCAATAAAATTTGCTTAGGCCACGTTCCTTATGTAAGAACTACGAACTTGACCTTATAGAGTAATTTATCTTACATACTAGAATTATCGTACGTATAGAACACATTCCTTATTCTATGGCTTAATGCCTCTTCCTTTAACTAAGAGCGCAGCCGCTATCTATATGGGTTATTCCCTCATCCCCAATACAGAAAATTAACTCTCTTCTTTTCTCCTCTTTTTTTTTCTTCATTTTGAGAATTAGTTACGGGTGTGTGCCTTTGTGTCTGTGTGTATGTTAGTGATATAGAGAGAGAAATCTTGAGATCTGGCTATTCTTATTGGTTTGTGCTCATGGCTAAGTTGAGCTTGGTTAATAGGTTTCTTTACGTGGTGAGCTCGTGGTATAGGGATTTTGGTGGTCCTTGAGGTTGTTAGCTCGGTCATGGTGGTGTCTATAGTCTTCATCTTCCTCCTCTAGTTGTATCATCTTCTTTATCTCCATTTTTCTCATTCTTCATCTGGTTGAAATAAGGTTTTTCCTATGATTAATTCCTCTAATGTTCGTTTGGATTGCTGTTGTTACAAATTAGATGATTGGATTGTTGATTTTGTGAGAAATGATGGGTTGGAATGAGGTTTCATGTATATATGTTTACATAGTTACATATGTAGAAAGATAAAATGATGAATGTTAACCCAATGCATTCAATACTTGATTTATATTGTACATTGGTTATAAAGCATTGAATAAAATGGTTTACAACATGAATTTACATTTGTATGATTTGGAATTTGGACCAGATTTGTGTTGATTGATGAATTGGTTGAAAAATCTCGAAACATAATAAGACGAACCATCGTTACAGGAGTTACATCTTATGCATGCGAAATCGTGTGATCGTGCATACACCTGCAACATAAGTATCCCTGTCCGCACACCATGTAGAGTCCTATATATATGACAGGGAGAAAAATTTGGCCGAGCATAGCAAGAAGTCTCCTCATACTCACGTTATGTGCCTTTGTTGTCTCGTGCATCCGACCTTGGTCTAGTGTGCAGGAGTGTATTATTGATTGACCCTGTGCGCATGCCCAACCACAATGGTGCGTAGACCCCCTATAACTTAGATAAATTCTAGGTAAATTCTAATTATGTTATATGTTTAGATTTCTTAGAGCATGTTATAAATCAGTGAATTTATTATATGATATCATGAAATGAATGAGATCAGTATCATTGGTTGACATAATGAATATGATTCATAATGATGGCAAATTATAACTTAGTTATACATATTATATATTGATTTTTTGTTTGGAATCTAGAGGTACTGGGAAATAATGGGTGTCATTATATTGATTGGTTAAAATTTTTTTAACCTACCCAAGGATAAGATACTCACATCCAATAGGTTAGTCACCTATAAAATGATGTAGATGTTATTTAGTATATTCACACCTGAGGCTTAACTCCAATGGGAGATGTGGAGTCACATATTTAACTCATATAGGCTTAGGCATATGAGGCAGGTACAGGATGTGTATTTGGGTTGGGATCTATGGCCATAAGACTATCTAACAGAGTACTTAATCTTCTAAGTATTGATTTATATTATTTATTGATTATGACAATGAGATAATGGTTATAAAATTGAACGGATATAGTGAATTGATAAATAATGAGTTAAGATAATTGAATGCGATGAGACAACAGATTTTAGTCCGAATGTTGTTAATTGTTGTTTATGGGATTTGTGATATCATGATTATACTTTCTCATATAGTAGCATGGTAGGGCATATATTATATGCTTGTTATTGTTAGTGGATACTAGTTATTGTGCTCACTCGCCTACAAATTTTGTTACAGATTTTGGTGTTGGTGTGACATCCAGTCAAGGACAGTAGATTCTCCCTTGATGATTTATTTTTGAGAGGCTTTTTTTATGAAGTATTATATAATTTTGTTTCCTTAATGGGTTGAGGCAAGGATGTAATTAACATTCATATTATTTGATTGGGTTGTACGGTTTTAGTTGAACTTTAATTTTATTTTATTATTTTAGAGCATAGTTTTTGGTTTATGACCAACACTAGTTGTAGATAAGCATTTTCAATTTCTTTTATTTAATATTCCATTTCTATAATGGGTGGATTAGCTTGGATTAGTTATCAGGTTATGTGTTATTAATGTGATTGTATGAGTTAGAAAATCCCGCTTTGGGTCATAGAATCCAGAGCATAACAAATTGGTATCAAAGTCTAAGTTAGAACACCTAAGGATAATAGAGTATCTTTATTTTTGCATTCTTTGTAATAGAGTATCTTTATTTTTGCATTCTTTGTGCCTATGTGCTTCCATCTTGTTGTTGTGATTTTTAGTTATTTTGGGTATTTTTACAAAGTGTTGACTTTGATTACATTTTTTTTATTTTGTTTTGTCTAGTGAGGATGTTTTCAAGGGCCTCCTAGAGGTGGCAATGGTAGAAGCTAAGCCTAAGGTAGAGGGGTGGGTATATGAGATTATGTTCCCGTGTTCCTAGTTTTTGTGCTTGAGTAGGTGTCAAGGGTTGTTTGTGGTGGAAAGGCCGACTTATGGGGCCACAGGTTAAGGGGATGCATTTAGGGGCATCGTTGCTTTACCCACCAATAGAGCCAAGACCAAGTGACTTTTTACAGTAAGTGGTAATAGCTTTGGCCACTCTAGTTGGTGGGATTCAGGGCAGAAAATCGGGTGCTTCATCTTCTTCTATAGAGCAGTTCAGGAGAATGAAGCCTCTGATTTATGAGGGACCTTTATATGTAGGGATGACAAAGGATTTCCAAGATCATTGTGAGAATTCTGAAGGTCCTCCACATTACAAATGATGTTTCATAGGTTTTTTTCATCGCATTTCATTTGGTTTGTGCAGTAGCAAGTTGGTGGAGTTTGGTAGAGAACTCAGGTCGAGTTGCTGGGCTCACCTGGAGTAGTTTTATGGAGTTGTTCAAGGATTAATTCTGCATGGCATCTTTGAGGTATGCAAAGTGGGACAACTTCTCCTGCTTAATGTAAGGTACCACGTATGTGCAAGAGTACAAGCAGCACTTCTTGCCTCTAGCTAAGTTTGGCTTTCGGTCTTTCAGTTAAGCTGTTAGTAGAACTTATAATCAATGTCTCTAATCTGAATGAGTGGAACAACCCAATAGCAATATTCTATTATACCACAGAGCTTATTTCTACAGACCTATTTGGATGCTAGAGGTTTGAAAGGGGTTTAACGGACTTCAATGCATTGGCCGACTAAGCAATAGCTATAGAAAGGGATCTTGAGTATTTGAGGGCCCAGGGAAAGGGCAGAACAGAGTTGAGGTATGGCTTAGCAATAGGGTAATCAAAGCAAGAAGAGGCAACAAGATAGATCTTAAAGACCTCAGTTATAGCAGAAGTAGTCGGGCAGTTCAGGATTGGGATAGTCTATAGTTTTTTAGGCCATATCACATGGTTCTTGTGTTTACCACTCTTATAGATAGCCAAGGCACAACAAGTTTGAGTGCTCATAAAGAGGTGTGGTTGGGCATATGCTTGAGCAATGAAAGAGTTGTTGGTGTGCTTTACATGCATCAGCAGGGCCATGTTTAAATGATTATTCCTTTGGGATAAGATAGTAGTAGTGTTAGGGGACTTCCATAGCCAACTTAGATCATTAGGCCTATAAGTTCTCAGTTGTCACAGATTCAATATTAGCGTAAATTTTAATGGATCTTAGCAGTTTCAGTCTAGGGTCCAAAGTGGGGTCAAATAGCAACAGACCTAGTAGCAGAGTTTTTAAAGTTCTCCTGAATAGGGGCAGAGGGTTAGCGGGCCACCAACAGTGCAAACACAAGGATGAGTCTTTACTGTGAAATATTAGAAGGCACCAACAAAGCCAGTGGTATCCAAACGTACTTTCCTTATTTAAACTACCAATTCTATTGTGTAAAAAAATACAGGTGCTTCACATTCATTCATAACTCCATTGTTTGCTATAGCTTTGGATTTGGATATAATTCAATTGACTCCACCTACATGTGTTAAGATGTCAATATGTGGTTTTCCTTTGTTAAACCAGGTTTACAAGGGTTGCAAGATCATTATTAAGGATGGGGAGTTGCCTAGAGAAATTTGTATTGATGTTTGACTTAATTATGTTGGAAATAAGGAGTTTCAATGTGATTTTGAGAATGGACTGGTTATTATTGTTATAGGCTAAGATTGATTATGCCAAGGGAAATATGACGTTGTTTACTTTTAGGTTGAGATTCTTTCATGGTTGTCATAGTCCTCATGTCTTACCGACCCTTAATAGGCAAAGATGGGTTGAGTTGTGCAGGTTGTTTTCCAGTTTAGTGTGTCACGTCTCAGATAGGTGGTTGCTTGTGATCTTCTCTCAATGATAGAGAGAAATGGATACCCCCTAAATGCAAGTTGATCAGTTGTAGCAACTTCAATTTATAAAATAATAAAGTACTGGCTGTACCCACAAAAAGAAGCATAGTGAACTCATAATATTTCTTTTCTTATTTACTAAGTTTCACACATTAGAAATAAAGGAAATTAAGTTGGATTTTGAAAATGAGACCTACTTAGGCATTTCGTCAAACACCTAGGCAGCGACAGTTAAATCTAACTTAGAAACTTGTAATGAAAAATTTAATGAATCTAAAAAAATGTAATTATGAAAAGAACTTGGATCAAACCAATTCAAATGGTGATTTTTATGGAATTTCAAGGAGAACAATGAGTAATTAATTTGATTATAAAATCAAGTTCACTTGGTTAAATCTCTAGATCAAACATTTAGAGTGTAATAATCTATATAGAGTACATGATATTCTAGGCGGCAATCCATATACAAAATCCGTAAGATCGGACATGAAAGTTCCAACTAAGTAACTCACTTATAATGTATATGGAATATATAATTAAGAGTCAATTAATACAAAGTCTCTCTCTCAACAGTTAACCTCTATTTATAACACAACCTAATTATTTGGAATGACCAAAGAGCCCTTAAAACTAATGATAAAATACAAAATTTTACAGAAACTCACATGGTTTGAATAGAGTTTCAAACCATTCTTCCACGCTTAAACAATTTTCAAAGTTTGAGGATGAATTTCTCTCTATTATTCAAACCAAGGTGTGACTAGAGTACGGTTTGAACATTAGTTCACACCTTAACTTGACACTTACAAAAATTTGAAGCTTAAGATGTTGCTTTGTCCACTATTGTTCGAACCAAGGTGCAAACCGCGTGTGGTGCGAACCAACCTTGGTTTGCACCACCTTCGTGGCTTAGAATATTTCTTTAGCTTTTGATATTTCACTCTTCTGTTGTTTGAACCTTGGTTCACAACATTTTCATGCCTTAGAATATTTTTGAAATTGAAATCTTGTTTGAAACCTTGTTTGCACCATACTCTTCATACTTCATTTGTTTTTTCCTTTTTGAGCTTTTTTTCTACCTCTTTTTGTCTCTCATTCATATGGAATTTTTCCACTTGCATTTTTGTGCTGATTTGGCCTCAAATTGCCTAGAATTATTCTTCAAAATTGCAATTAACATAAAATACAAGTGTATGAGAAATATGCAACAAAACTAAGTTTTAAGTGAATATATTTATGCAATTAGCACATCAAAAAGGTATATAAATGTACAATACTATGTGACCTAGTGGGCCTAACATTTTTTAGACCAAACGGCATCATCATATAGCTACAAATCCCTCATGGTGGGATGAATGTTGTCTTCTCCTGAGATCGAGTCCAAACATATGGATTTGTTGATATCCCCAAGCATCGAGAAAATTCAACATTTCCGTGCACGGTAGTGGCATCAACTAGTTGGTCAATTTTTGACAAAGGGAAAGGATCTTTCTGTCAATCCTTATTAATGTTGGTGAAGTCCACATAGACTCGCCACTTGCTGTTCTTGTTATTCACTACCATTGTGTTGGAGAGTTATTTTGGATAGCTTACCATCCTAATTGCCCTAACCTCCAATAGCCTCCCCACTTCTTCAACTAAGATTATAGCATGTGCAGGGAAGAATCGTTTTCATTTTGGACCACGGGTTTGGTGGTCAGACAGAAGCTCAGCTAGTGAGACATAACCTCTAGATCAGTACTTGGCATTTCGTAGGGTGTCCAGGTGAACACCTCTAAGTTCTCCTTTAGTAATTGTGCTAGTTTCTACTTTTCATGGTGGGGCAAGTTCCTCCGATGAGGAAAAACCTCTTACGGTTGGTAGTTTGGGTAGCAATGGACTCTAGATCTTCAAATTTCATATTAGTTGGGTCATACCTTACGTCCTCTAAGGTTGGGATGTCATCTTGGCCAACCACCAATTTAACTTGATTGGCGATATGTTTTTACCCTAATGGCCATTTGATAACATTTGTTGAATGTGACCTGATCCCCTCTTATTGAGGATACCCTCTAAAGGGTTAGGAACTTGATCATTTGATGGCAGGTGGATGGGATAGCCTTCATTATGTACAGCCGAGGTTGTTCTATGATGACATTATAAGATGATAGGATGTCTACTGCTAGGAACTCAATCTGGTGCTCCATAGGGCTTGCTCGAACTGGGAGTGCGAGACTCCCATTGGCCGAATAAGAGTTGAGTTGGATCCAATTAACGAACAACTAATAGGCATAAGATCAGTTTTACTCAACCTTAAGCTTCTAGAAGGGCCCATAGTATGTCACCTCAATAAATCTACTATAGTCTACGAGGACTTGATGGACCTGGAACTTGCTGACCTCAAGAGTGATTACAAGGGCATTGTTATGTAATGACCCAGAATTATATTTAGTTTGGTAATAAAAACAAAATTTTTGTTAATTTAAAAATTTTAAGGCATTGATTAAAGGCCGATTTTATTATAGACATACAGGTTGTGTGATATTATTTTTTTCTTATTTTGAATTGTTTTTTTTTTGTGAATTATATTTATGGTTTAAAAATATAAACCAAACCAAACCAAACTAAGCCTTTTCCCACTAGGTGGGGTCGGCTATATGGATTTGACGACGCCAATCA
>QLOD02000024.1:10884083-10896729 GCA_003260245.2 Sideroxylon spinosum | reverse complement strand
CATGTGACTAATGATGTCAAAGCAAGTACCTAATAAAAAGAAAGTAAACAAAAGGAAATGAACTAGAGAAGTAAAGAACGTAAGGGAAAAAAAATAACTCATGTCCACAATAAGTGAAGCTAAAACAGTGTTAATGGAATGAATCACCTCCTCAGATAAAGAAAAATCTTACAGAGGGAGCTCACCATAATCAAACTCAATATCAGTGCTCTCCTTCATCTCACTACCCAAGTTAGGAATATACTCTAAGAGGGGCATATTATCGTCATCCGAGCAAGATGCACCATCAGATAAGACGATGGCATCAGCGATAGTGTCAAAATTAGATGCATCAGGCCATTCAACAAATATATCTACCTCAGCCCACTCCATACGCACCAAGATTTCTAAATCAACCATGTCCCACCATTCCCCCACAAGAAACTGGTCAGGGGTTATATGAATTGAAGGAAGGTAAACAAGAGGTAAAGGTAAAGAATTACTCTGCTCAAAGCATTCATCGGGCCACTCCTCAATGGGATACTTTGAGCTCACTGACTCGCCATCCTCACTTAGATTATCAACATAAATATTAAATTTATTTTCCTCAATTTCAAAAAAATACGGGGAAAAAAAAAGAATGTGTGTTTCCATGTAAAGTAATCGAAAAGACAATTAAATTGGAAAGGAAAATAAAAAATATCATAACCATTGAGCAAATCCAATTTTTAAAAATATTTCAAATTTAAAGTTTTTAGTGTCTTTATTATATAAATGACACAAAAGAGTGTAAAAGTATATGAAATTACGCAGTATGCTAGATATCTCAAGCAATCAAGAATGTAAATAATTGAAAGCGGAAGGCAATATCTGTGGTGAGGAAATCTACACAGGAAACTCCTCTAAAAAACTTTCACTCAAATAAACGTTGGTTACAAACTCAACGCTCTCGATAGATCAACTCCTCGACTCTATACTCTGTTTGACATCTGCTCAAATCCTCGATGCACCAACTCTTTTGCGAAAGCCCTCCGTTGCCTCAAAGGCACAATACTAACTCCTCAATAGCTTTGTTGAATCCTCAACGTGCTGAATCCTCAGCAATCACGAACCAAGAATCCGAACTCCTTCGGATTAAACTCCAAAGTAGTGGAAAGCTTGGCTAAGCAATTTGAGAGAAATTTGAAACTATTTAGCACCCTTTAATGAATGTTGTCTCTCTGTCTCTGGCTCTCTGTGAAACCCTAGATATGTCCCCCTTTTATATATTATATAAAACCTAGAGTGAACAGGATTAACATCAGTTGGAACGAAGCCAGAATAGTCACCTCGCGAGAAGAAGGCAAACGCGACCTTCCCGCGGCTATCCCGCTCCCTTCCCGCGGTAATCCCGCACGACCAAATCTGCAAAAGATTGTTCTTGGTTTTATTCAGTGACTCAGAGCGTGCTTCCTACAGTCTTCTTGCGTTATTATTCGTTTGGCTCTGTTCAACTCGTTTCATACTCCTAAGAGTATTTGGATAACTTTCCTGAGGCCTTTACACTTTTATTTGATCAAGACTATAGTGTCTTATCCTACACTAAACCTTAACATTAGAGAACTCTGTTTTTTTACACTTCTACTTGACTCAAGACTATAATGTCTTAACCTACACTAAGTCTAAACATTACTAGTTTGACTAAGGATTTGCCAACTTTATAATTTTGTCCCTAACAGTATATATAATTAAAATTTTAAATTTTAAGTACATTAAAATTTTTCTTCGAGATATTTTTAAAGAAAATTAGATTTTAAATATTTTTTTTAACTTTGTCTAATAGCTATTCATATAAAAAAAAAACATTTAACAAAATATAGAAAGAGTAAGAAAGTATATTTTCATGTAACATGACCAAAAAGACAACCAAAGTGAAGAAGAAAAGTAAAATAATCTTAACCATTAAATAAATCTTAGCAATTACCTATATTTGAATGCACATAAATATAATTTGGTGTGTAAATAATTTAAAAAAATCTAATTTGACATATAAATAGTTTAAATTTAAATAAAAATTATATAAATAACCTGTAAAAATAAAAATTACTAATCAAAAGATACTACAAAAATACTACTATATTTACATAGTATTCAATAAAAGTGTAAAATTTTATCACAATTTTAAGATTAATACAATAACATTTTTGATAAATAATAAAATTTTGCACCTTTATTAAATGTATAAATACATTAGTCTTTTTTTATTAGTGATTTTTATTTTTATACAATATTTTTACAATTTTTCATATAAATTTGAAAAACAAATTTACATTTGAGTTATCTCTAGCTCAAATTATATTTTTGTACCTTTAAACGTAGGCAATATCTAATATTTAATACTTTAAAATTATAATTATATTTTAAAATTTAAAATTTAAATTTAAATATTATTTTTAAATAAAACCCCTACCACATTTTTTAACAAAAAGATTTATTTTCTTTTGGAAAACCCTGCACCCCAATTTTTGTCTCTCTCTTGCACACTTTAACCGCATCCCCTCTAACTATCTCAAAAACCGCCCACCCCACCCCATTTCTCTCTCTCCCTTTCTCTCCTACACATCCAAGACCCAACCCTCTCCCTCCATTCCTTTCTCTCCCTGCGCCAAAACCTCACCCCCTCTCTCTTTCTCTCCCCCTTCATCTCTTTCATTAACACATGCATAAATGTCTAATCAACTTTCGTCGCTTATTATATAGATGTGTATGCTATACACACAGATATATTTATGTGTTTGTATGGCATACACATACACCTTTTAAAATTTTAAACTCCAAACCTTAACTCTCGCATCTCTCTCTATATCCTCTCTCTGTCTTCAAGTTCTTTAGTCATGGCAAAGGATTCTCAGAAGAAAGTTATCACTAAAAAAGAAATTAGGAAAAAGAAAAAAAAAAGACTCCCTTTGACAAAACTTCTACTGGAGAAAGGTTTTTTACTTCTGCTAACGAGGCATTGCTTCTGTTTTCATCTTCTATTTCGGCAGGCTTAGCCATTTTAGGTCCTTGTTTTCATGATACTTCCCCTAAAGGTTCCCCTTTCTTTCCTCTATTTTATGGTGAAAACTTGTTTCTGCATTCTTCTAAGCCTCACCCTATTCATAAGACCAAAAGAAACTGGCCTTCGTCAAAACAACATACTGTTCATGATTCCTAGGTAGAATACGTTGATAGGATAGAAACTTCTAAATTGAAATTTTGGAAAAATGTAGGCCTTTTTTATTCCATCCAACTGTTTAAGTTAATATACTGTCCTGAAAAGAATTTAGTGTTTTTAGCCTTGTGTTTCTGGTTAATATTGACCAATACATTTCACTTCAACTTTAGGCCATTGTCTCCTTCCTTTTTGATATAATGGCCTTTATTGGTTTGAGCCCTACTGGGATAGAGGTCGATTCCCTTATTCAGGCCAAGAGAGATGTTGGCCTAGGTATCCCATACCATGATTCTAAAGACCTAAATGCTCCTTCGAAGTTCTTCAAAGTATGTATCGAGGAGTACAAGGTCAGAAAATGAGCACATATCAATTTCTTAGCTAGGCTTTGCAAATATATTTTTTGCAATGGTTTATTAAAATTGACTAAAGAGTACTTCTACCTAGCTTATTTTTTAGACGATGGTAAAAAATTACCTTTAGCCTCCTTTTTTCATATCCCTATAGGGTACTGTTGACTTTGTCGAAAATTCTTTTCTAACTATGGTAGGCTAATTTGGCTTTTTACAAATGTGGCTACAATGCTACTTTCCAAACAATTGGACAATGTTACCCCATGCTCTCAGAAGCCAATGTCTAACCTCTAGTTTCACTTTATCTTTGGCCTCATCTTAGCTGACTAATTTTAATTCTTGCCTTAGATATTTTTATTTACTGTCGGCCTTTTCATCTAAAAGTTTTACCTAGGGGTGTGGACAATTTGGTTGATATTTGGTTTTCGAGTGGTAGCAACCAAATTTAAGAAGTTTGGCTCAGTTATTTAATTACCAATGGTCGGTTAGGTTATGTTATGTAAAAATAATGGTTATCGGTTTTAGATATGGTTTTAAAATTCTAAAACCAAATAAATCGAATTAAATTTAGTTAGCATTTAATATATATATATATATTATAGTTAACCTAAAAATCTATTCCTATCAATGATTTTACCTTTCGAAATCTCAGATGTTATAGGAAATTAAAAAATTATTATAATATTAAATACACATCCTAAGTCTTAAATGGCACTTATATAAAAATTTGTTATTTTATTTTCATAATTAAATTATAAAAATTTATTTAAATTCATAACCGTACAGAATCGAATTAATCATAACCAAACTGATATAATTTGGTTTGGTTAATATTTGGATAGTGCATATTTTTAGACGATTTGGTTATCATTTCTCATTTTCAAAAATAATCGGTTTGGTTATAAATATTATCATTTTCGAACTATACCGATCAATTCTCACCCCTAGTTTTATCTCTTTTCATAGTCGGTCATTTGGACCATATCAATTTCAACTTTCCAATCTTGAGGGTCTCAAAAAATTTGATTAGACTTTTGACAAATATTTGGGTCTCATACTTGATCACTCGTGATGTTTCTTATGGTTTGATCGTTGACTCCTCTACCAATTGTCATTGTGGGACCAATTCTACCTGGCCAACTTTATTGCATAATAGTTTTCAGGCCGTTCCTTCACTCCTATCAATTCGGTGGATTTTTGCCCATTGAAAAGATTTATTTTTTGATCTAGTAGTGATATCTCAACCATTAACTTGAAATTTTGTAATCTTAAAGTCGAGTTTCAATTCTTTGCTTTTACTCTTTGCCCCTCATCATTTTCTTTTTTTGACCGTTGGTGGACGGATTACATGACCATTTCTCTTTCAGAGCCTGTTAAAGTTATTTTGAAATGACTCTTATCCAATCATCCATTTGTTAAAGATTCTGGAAGTGTGAGCTCTATTTTGTAGGACTCCCACAAACAGACGAAGCATTACTGAGGTATGCCTTCCATCAATCAACAGTATGAGTCAGTTATTAAATTTGAAAAATTTTGTATCATTAAGTGGAAACAACATTGAATTCCCTTTATTTAAGCCCAAGTTAAAAACTTTCATGAGGAGGACTATACACCGTGATTTTTATGAGCCCCAAATAAATAGGTGTCATGACCAAAGCTAAAGCACCAACCTGATGGGCACGGGTCATGTGTCTTTATTCTGACATGGTGTATTCAAGGTTGGCCTAATAAAAAGGAGAATTTTTTTTTTGTTTTAAAAAAGAGCCTTGATTATAAAGACTAAAAGTAGCCACCTGATACTTTCAAAATAGGGGTGCCGAGAAACCCGAGTTTTGATTATGATTTAACATATTTTATATATGTTATGGAAAATATGATAAATAGGCCCTTTTAGTGACTCTCGACTAGTATGTGGAATCATAGAAAATGGATTCTGGGGTTCAGCTGTGCACGAAAATCGTTACTCCTAGATAGTAGGGATATCTAGAGGCCCTTTCTACTCTTTGTAGTCAAAAACTCACAATATAGTGTCCAGTTTATATTAAGCATTGCATACAACCCTAATATGCATATGATGCATGAATATTAGTTTGCCAAGCTTAACATATGTTTGCAAGTGTAATGTAATATCTACCAAAGTTGGTAGTGATGCACTCTAAGGGGTTCTATATGTTGATTTGATTCTAAATGTAGTTTAGATGCTAAGTTTACAACTGCGAATGAGATTTGAACTGGGAATCTATATTAAATTAGGTATGTGGACTTAATTAGTCTTTATACATGAGTGTATGTGTGGTAGGAATGAAATATGTACTGAAATATGGTTTGTGAAGAAACAAGTGACCGGACTCAAGTTGTGTGCTCAAGCTACCTATGTACTTCGTGAAGGGATCAAGTTAATGTAGTTCAAACCTATGGCATGAACTATGTATATTTGAGTGTTTATGCTAGATAGATGCACAAGCCTAACTCTAAGTTAGTGTCTCATGCCAATGGTCTATAAAGAACATGGTGACCTGACTTAAGCTATTTGCTCGAGCTGTCTACACAGCTTGTTAAGGGATCAGGTCAACATAGCTCTAGCATCAGTGCCTCACGTAGATGTGATGTGCTGATATGTATGTGTGGATTCAAGTGTGATTAGAATGTTATAGATGGCAAAATGATTAGCCTCAGGAAAAGTGAGCCTCATCATCAGCCAAGGTAGGCCAAGTTTATGAGTTTGAGGGAGTGACCAGTAGGGTTGAAGTTGTGTAAAGGATTAGAGTGAAGGAGCCTTGCTCCTAATATGGGATGAGGGAAGAAAGAGACTAGCTTTAGGTATGTGTATGTATTGGGAGTAATTGTATTTGTATTATGACTAAGATTGAAATGGAAGTTAGAAGTAGACCTTTGATCTGAATGACTACCAGCCTAATCTGTGTCACTATATCCAGTCACATCTATAGTGGTGAAAGCTCGATATAGTAAACCTTGACTAGGAGAATTCTTCAAATACTTCAGAATATGGCACACAGCTTCAAAGTGAGACTTGCGTGGAGCACACATGACCTAACTGACCATACCAATTGCATATGTAATATCAAAATAGGTTACAGTGAGATAAATCAGCTTACCCACAAGATATCGATATTAACCAACATTAAGAAAAGGATCACTACTCATGTTATCCAAGCGAACAAAAGAATCCATAAGAGTATCAATGGGATGAGAACCTAAAAGTCCAATATCAAAGAGTAAATCCAAAACATATTTTCTTTGAGATAATGATATACCCTAGGAATAACATAAAACTCTGAGATCCTTTGTGTGAAACTGTTTTTCCAAATAACCATTTAATTCTGAAATGCCCTTAACGTCATCACCAGAAATGATGATATCATCCACATAGATAATTAAGATAATGGTGCCAGATGGTGACTAATGAAGAAACACTGAATTATCAAAGGTGGACCATTTGAAATCATACTCCAAAAGAGCAGAGCTAAACCGATCAAACCATGCTCATGGAAATTGTTTAAATTATTTAAACCCATAAAAGACTTTGCGTAAGTGACAAACAAGGTGCTCATTTCCTGTGGCAATATACCACAATGTTTGGTCCGTATATACCTCCTCCTGAAGTTCACTATGCAAAAAAGCATTTTTAATATCCAATCGGAACAAAGGATGAGACTTGCACACTACTACTACAAGAAGAATGCAGATTGAATTAAGACGAGCCATTGGTGAGAAGGTGTCAAGATAGTCCACACCATAAGTTTGAGTATAACCAAACAGGCTTTGAGGCACTCAACTAAACCATGACGGTGATACTTAATTGTGTAAACCCAACAACAATCAACAATCTTCTTTCCCAGGGAAAGAGAAGTAAGCTTCATGTCTAGTTATGATATAGTACCTACATCTTCTCATCCATTACTTTCTTCCAGCCTAGTGATAATAGTGCCTAATTATAAGATATAGGAATAGAAACGGAGGACAAGGCATAAAAAAGGACTAGAAATGAAGTAACAAGTGATAATAGGAAACAAGTTTAGCTATGGGATGCTGAGTGCATGTATGTTTACCTCATCTTTAGGCAATGGAACAATTAAGATCATCAATAGCAAGAGGTTCAGGCTCATCCTAACTAGTGATAGAAGTGCCCAGTTCAAGAGTAGAAGTTTTAAGAGCAAGTGTCTCAAGGAATGTAGGATCCACAGGTGTAGCGGTGACTAAAGTAGGGAGAGCGCAACGTTGATAGACCTATAATGGCACATTAGGAAAAGGAAGAAGATGATCAGTATATTAATGTTAAAATAGAATTTATTGTCCTTAGGTTTTGAAGTATTTTTTCTATTATGGAAGATGGTTAACTAGCCAGTGAAAGATCCTTATAGATTCAGATGGCAAAGGCAATAGGTCAAAAACATCAGTTAACATTCTGAGTGAGCTACACAGGTTAACTAATGCTTAAATCTCATTCTTGCACATGCATATTGTACACCATTTATTTTAATTGATTCTGATTAGCATTTTTATTCTGTTGTATTGTGTCTTGTTTTGATCTGACACATGAATTGGTACATGGAACATACACTTGCAATATTGAAAATTTGGTAGAAAAAGTACGTATACTAGCTTGTGTGAATGGAGAAGAACATGAAAAGCGCTGCTTGAGGGCATCAAGTTTACAGTGCCTTTCACCAATGGTAATTTGATAATTGATTTTTATTCAGTTTTGTAAAATATTTATAGTAGTTCTCTTTCTCAATGATACGTTAAAAGGAATTGCATATTACTTTATTTTTAATTGTTCTCTTTTTCTAAAAAAATAAATTTTTAACACAAATCAATTTATATTAAGCTTTTTCCCTTTACAGTTATGGTTCAAGGTAGAGTTTTCACATATCTTTGTTGATTTTGACGAGGCTAGTCACTTTATTTTGGCTTTTCTTTAAAACTATTTATTTTTGTACGATCCTCATTGGTCTCTCCACTATAAGCCAATTGATTTTGCTAAGTTTGGGAGGAATCATCCCCCTTTAACTTCTAAATCTCTTGGTTGGTGCAACAATTTGGCTCTTTACATGCCGACGGAGGTTGCATGTGAGAGGGCATGATGGAATGTATACCATATTGATTGGAATGTGATATTATATGATTTTATATCTCTTAGACATGCCAATTACATGTGTTTACTTATTAAAATACCGGTTCTTAGCTTAGTTATCTCACTCTTGCAATTAAATGGCGTTTGTGTGTTTCGGATTCTAAAACTCAGAAAAGAAAGGGTACCATGTCTTCTACAACCTCCCAAAGGCCATCTCAATGCAAAATATCAATTATCATGGCTGCCAAGAAGAACAAAGTAGTCTCAAGCTCAAAACAGTCCAAGAAGTGTTGCGGTAGAAAATTCCAGCGTAACACCTCTTCAGTTTTTCAGCCATAAAGTTGTCTATAGAGGTCAATTTGACTTCTCCTATACATTGTTAGAAAGAGAACTCAACTATATACAACTTTACTGTTGAAGACATCTTCAAATTCAGCTGTTCGGAAGGTCAAATTTTCAACCAAAGTTCGCTCCAGAATGCTGCCAGCAGAAAAGCCCAGCACGACATCCCTTTGGTTTTTCAATCATAACTTTTCACTCAAATTTTGGATTGATTCGATTCTTTTTACATTGGAAAGAAGACTCAAAAAGATAAAAAAAAAAAATCTGTTAAAGCCATCTTCATACTCTATCATCTCGAAGCCCAAAAACTGCTTCAAATCTATCCCAGAAATCTGCCCAGTCCAGCACCTGCGTGCGCCCATTCCTGCCAGCGCCCATGCAGACAACTCGCAGCCAACCAAGCTCATGCGTGGAAAATAAGCCCAACAACTATAACCCTAGTTCTACATCTATTTAAACCCCAATCTGTTGAAAATGAAGGAGAATTCCAGCCATGGGAAAAGTACAAAAACCTAAACAAAATTCTGCTCTCTCTTTTTCTTTGCTTCTCCTAAATTTCTCTAGACATAGTTTGAGTTTTATGAAAGTATTTAGAAGATTTGTTTCGTGTTTTTAACCTTGCAATTCAACATTACAAGTGGTAAGTTTTTAATTAAATTTGTCCATCCCCTTCTCTTATCCTTTTCATCTCCATCCTCTTCTTTAAATTAGTTTTCAATATCGTACTTTCTATTTATTGTAGTAGATTAAGTTTTATTTCAATGGAAATTAATTTTTATTCATGTATTGTTCATTTGAATGGTATTCGTGATACGGTAGTAGGCTAGGCTCCCCCTTGGCTCCAAACCTATAAAAATGGTTTGTTGAGAGGTAAGAAGGTTGAGCATGTTATGATCTTAAACTATATATCATAAGATTGACCGTATGGAAAAGACTTGATAGGGATTCGTCATTCGGAATCTCCTAGCAATGTTATAATCGGTTAGTGATTCATGAACTTGTTTCTTGAAATTCCTAAACACTGATTCCATGTCTTATTAGGACGAGCTTTTCATCTCTAATCCTAGTAAAGTCATTCTTCCATCTCATTAAATTTTATTGCTAAATCTTTCGGCCTTTTACCACTAGGGATAGGTAATTAGGCCGAGATAAATAGCATGCTCAAACTTCCTCACCAATATACTATCATTGAAATTGGTTTGGGGTCAAGTTCTTTCATATTCCAAGCACTTTCAATATCGCATTTAAATATTGTTCCTTATAATCTAGCTCTTTCATATTCCAAGAACTTTCAATATCGTATTTAAATACTTTTCTTTACATTCTAGTATTTTTTTTTTTTTGTCCTTATTTTATTATCTTTAAATTACTTCTTTTTTATTTTTATTTCTTTTACTATATTGTTTTAGTTAATCTTGATCCAAACCAAATCATTCAAGCCAACCAAAATTTGGATTTTTCCTTCCTTTTAATCACCTAATTAAAATTAATCTAATAACAAGTGTCACCCTAAATCATCACCTAAAATCAAGAAATTGAATCTAACTCTCTGTGGACTCGATCCGGACTCAAACCGGTTTATTTTGCTACACTTGACTCCTGCACTTGGGATAAGCAAGCACATATCGATAAAATCAAGCTTCCCATACCAATATAAGGTAACTTCTTACCGATTGGTTTTGAGATGGATGCTTTAGCAGTTGTAGTGGCTGTGCAATTCTCATAAAGGTTACGGAGTTTCGGAAGTTCCCATCAGATTGACTTGGTCAAACAAATTCCATATAATCGTTACACAACAAGATTGAAATGTTTTATGAATGAAATACCATATTAGCCAAAGAAAAACTAGATCAATATTGTTTCTTTAATTCCTAGAGTCCTGTTGGAGATCATTCATTTCAAATCATAAGATACGAAGCATCCAATTTTTATGGGAAAATCTAAAGCTAGTTCTTCACGTATTAAAACCTAACCTAGGTAAACACATTCAAATGTGGAGATGGGTCATACATTACTTTTCTATGTCTTTTTTATGAATGGATTTTGCTGTTAATACTGCAGTCTTGTTGTACTAGTAAGTTCGCTAGCCATGATAATTGTCCACCATCAATGGTTTCTTACTACGAAAGGTTTCTCTTATTATAAGGATTGGTTATTCTAGAGGGTTCCTATAAGTATGTTAAGCTTATAGTTGATAAATTTTCTTTGTGATGCCCACAGAAGAAAATACTTGATGAGTATTCCTGCTAGTGGTAATTCTTGGCACAATGCACAATACATTCTTTAAGTGAAATAGACAATCCCTGAAGTTAAAGTTATAAATTCTACCTTTCATAGTGAAGTTTTGCCTATATTCATCAAAAATGATTTACCACAAATTGATAAATGTTTGTGTGACTTTTAGATGTGGGCCACGTGGCTTGTTAACTTCGTTTTTGAATAAAAATGAAAAAGTTAACTTTTAAAGGCTTGAAGATATTACCATGTCATCTGAGGAGAAAAAATGTGAAGATTACTTATCTTGATACCTAAATATATATGTAACAACCGCATCAATACAGAACAATATTGTCCGCTTTGGGCTTGATAAGCAACTTTCCAGGAGGTCATCCATCCTAGTACTGCTCCCACTACAGCACGCTTAACCGTAGAGTTCCCACTGAATCCAGTACCCTCACGGCCCATGGCAACTCCTGGGTTGAATGGGAACTCCAGGGTTAAGCGTGCTCCAGTGGGAGTAGTACTAGAATGGGTGACCTCCTGGGAAGTAGCTTACCAAGCCCAAAGCGAACAATATTGTATTGTATAGATGCGGGATGTTACAAATGGTATCAGAGCCAATACCCAACCGAAAGTGTGGGACCACGTGTGGACCCCGCGTGTGGGGGACCTGACTGTGAGGGACTCTGCCTGCAGGAGAGTAAAATAGGGGGCCACACGGGGACGCGTGTCTTATCAGGAGGAAGGATTGTGAGGGACTGCGAGGGATCTGGCTGTGAAGGACTCTACCTGCGGGAGAGTGAAACAGGAGGTGAAATAGAGAAGTAATGCCTTCCATCCCACATAACCCGGGTAGTGAAAGGAAGTACCATAAATGTAATATTCGACATCAATATAATACAATATGTTTTAAAACCGTGAGGGCACTGGATTCAGTGGGAACTCCAGGGTTAAGCGTGCTCCAGTGAGAGCAATACTAGGATGGGTGACCTCCTGGGAAGTCGCTTACCAAGCCCAAAACAGACAATATTATATTATATAGATGCAGGTTAATACAAATGGTATCAGAGCCAATACCCAACCGGAAGTGTGGGACAATGCGTGGACCCCGCGTGTGGGGGACCTGACTGTGAGAGACTCTGCCCGCGGGACAGTGAAGTAAGGGGCCACGCGGGGATGCGTGTCTTGTTAGGAGGTAGTATTGTGAGGGACTGGGAGGGACCTATCTGTGAGTGACTCTACCTGCGGGAGACTAAAATAGGAGGTGAAACAGAGAAGCAATGCCTTCCGTCCCACATCACCTGGGTAGTGAAAGGAAGTAACATAAATATAATATTCGACATCAACATAGTACAACGCGTTTTAAAACCGTGCGGGCATTGGATTTAGTAGGAACTCCCAGGTTAAGCGTGCTCAAGCAAGAGCAGTACTAGGATGGGTGACCTCCTAGGAAGTAGTTTATCA
>QLOD02000024.1:10824277-10849211 GCA_003260245.2 Sideroxylon spinosum | reverse complement strand
TATCTTCATTTATTCTTTTTAAACATTGATTAATCACATTTAACACATATAATTCACCATTTTCTGTGATTAATCAAAACCTACATAAAATCTAAAACTTAAGGTTGAACTTGGCCTCTTTGGTCTCCTTCTTCCTCTTCATTTCTTCAATATTTAATATTACATAAAACTTATGCCCACGAAAGGGTGTACATAATTTCTAAACAATTGAAAGAAAAAGAACAAAGGAAGCGATAGAGAAACCAATAAACCTACCCTTCCATGGAAAAACTAAATTTATTGTCCTGTACAAGTCTTCCATATATTTTTATACAACCGTTTCCTATTGACCAACCAAAGGAGAGATCCTCATGTCACATTTATAACAAGTATATATAATCATTCATAACTAAACAATTTCAAGCGACAATGAAATTGGAAGATATAAAAATTATGAAAAGTTTAGGATTAATAACAATTATTAATCCCTAAATTTATATTAATTAATCATACATTTTTAATCATACATTAAAAAATTTCAGAATTAAAGAAAAAAATTAGAAAAAAAACTTGGCACCATTTTGAACCAAAAATCTTATTTTCAAAACTTTTAAACAACTCATAATTTTTAAAACTATTTAAAATATTCAAAAATTTAATTTTAATTATTAAAACTATTGATTTGGTTATTAGAAAGCTATGAAAAAACTTAGGATAAAAACAAATGTATTTTGCTGCCAAAACAGCCAAAGAACATAGTTTTAGAAAAATTGACAGACAAACAGCCCCTACACATTTCAGCCATGGCTTAAGTCGAGCCACCAATCTTGAGCCGCGACTCAGCCATGCCCAGAGCCACTGTTCCACCTTTTTGTCACGTAGTGTGATGCATGGAATAATCACCCGTGCTTGGGAGAATCCTTTTTCGCTAAATCAAGGTATCAGATTTTTTTTTTTTTTTTTTAGAAACATGAAGAAAATAAAACTAAAGAAATCTTTTCCTTTTCTTGCCCAACTCCTTTGCCAAAAAGAAATATTGACAAATCCGTTTTTCTAGCGAAGATTTTTTTTTTTTCTTTTTTTTGTTTTCTTGGCCAACTCTTTGGTTAAACTTACAAAAAATAAAATAAAATCGATGATCCCATTCTTCCGGTGAGGATTTTTTGTTTCGAATAGAGATGGGCATAAAAAGTCTCTCAAAATATCTCAATATTTGTTATCATCACCAATCACCCATCCTAGTATCTCATCAGAACCCAACAATATAGCCCGAATAACCTCAGATTCAACATCAGTCCCCTAAGCCTCAAACACACGATTTAGCAGAATTGGCTAAGTAATTATAGCACACAAAACAGCATGACCCTACTTCATGAAACTCCAGATCAAACTTACCAAGGATCTTCATCATTTCCTAATCTCGCACTGTAAGAGCTTCTAATGAACCATGAGTCTTCCAACTAAGTACGTCAGTAACCCCATTTGCCTTACCAGAGTGATACTAGAGTTCAAAAGATATTTCAAGCTCTTGTGATAAGAAAACATCTTAAATTTCTCAATATACAAATAGTGTCTTCAGCTTTTCAAAGCATAGATCACTGCCACCTCCAAATCATATACTGGGTAGTTATGCTTGTAATTCTTCAACTGTCTAGACCCATAAGCCAGCACTCTGCATTGACACAATAAACTGGCAACCCAATCTCCTTTCTAGATGTGTCACAATAAACTGGCAACCCAATCTTCTTTCTAGGAATAGTAGTATTGGTGCAGAAGTTAAGCTCTTTTTTAACTCCTAAAAAGACTACTCACACCTCTCATCCCAAACAAACTTGACCTTTTTTTGAGTTAGCCTAGTCCATGACCCAGTTAACCTCGACAAGTCATGGATAAATCGTCGATAATACCCTGCCACACCTAGGAAACTGCTAATCTCAAAAACTATTCTCGGTCTCAAGCAGTCCATGACTCCCCAACCTTAGACGGATCAACTACTACTCCTTTACTAGAAACAACATGTCCAAGGAATTCCACCCTTTTGAGCTAGAACTCACACTTGCTCAATTTAGCATAAAGCTAGCGGTTTTTCAAGGTTTGAAGTACAACTCTCAAATGCTCCTCATGTTCCTCCTCCGATCAGGAATAAACCAAAATGTAATCAATAAACACTACTACAAACTTATCCAAATTTTTGTTAAACACCCAGTTCATCAAATTCATGACCATTGTAGGAGCATTGGTCAGTCTAAATGACATCACCAAGAACTCGTAGTGGCCATCCCGAGTTTTGAATGTTGTCTTGGGAATATCCTCCTACTTCACTCTTAACTAGTAGTAACCGGATCTCAAATCAATCTTTGAGAAAATGACTGAACCCTTCAGTTAATCAAACTTATCGTCAATTCTTGGTAAGGGAGACCAATTCTTGATCGTAACCTAGTTCAACCTCGTAATCTATGCACATTTTGAGAGTTCCATCCTTTTTGGTTACAAATAGTGCTGGTGCACCCCAAGATGAAGTGCTAGGATGGATGAATCCCTTAGAGATCAACTCCTCTATCTGGGATTTTAACTCCACCAACTCTATAGGTGCCAATCTATATGGGGATATAGAAATAGGTTCTAAGCTAGGAACCAAATCAATCCCAAATTCAACCTCTCCTTCAGGCGATAATCCAAATATATTATCTGAAAAAACTTTTGGAAATTCATAAACAACCCGTGGTAACTCAACTTGTCATCATCCTCATCTTCCTAAGCTATATAAGCAAACAAGCTGCATAAGCCAACTCGTCCCTTTGCATCAAGAGAAGGAAAGATCTGGGGACCACAGTGATCACTAGAAAACTGTATCCGATCTTCCTTAAGCATAAATAGAGTCACCCGACCCTTTGTATAGTCTATCATTGCCTGGTAGACTGACAACCAGTTCATATTGAGAATCATATAAAAACAGCCTATGTGAGGCAAAAACCAGTTCATATTGAGAATCAAAAACTGACAAATGCTCTTGTTTTGAAGCCTCATCCTTGAGAATGATCTCATAACCCTTACAGGCCCGGTTCAAGACAGAATGACCCCCTATTGGTGTTTTGACTTGTAATGATAGAATCAACTCATCCATAGGTAAATTTAATACAGACATAAATGTTATGGCAATAAATGAGTGAGATGTTCTTATGTTTACAAGAACTGTAGATTTAGTGAAGGACCGGGTGCACGCTATTAGCCTTAGGTTTTATTATTTTCAGAAAATAATACCAAGAATAGCATGCTGAAAATTGAAAAATAAGCCTAACAATGACATATAAACTTGTTTACGAACTTCCAATGGCATATATAAAATAACCAGCCATAGATGGATAACAAACATACCATTCGAAATCTTGTAAGTTGCTATATTTTTAAGATTGAAGTCACCAATCAGCTCCTAGAAGATGAGGAATTTCTTTAGGTCTTCGACTCTATGATTGGATGCTTTTTCAATGTGCATATAAAGCTTGTGGGAGCTTCATAATCTGGTTTTTCTTTCTTTAATGGCAGAATAGGGTTTTAGGAAAAAAGAGGAAGCCGTGTATGTTGTTTAGACTTAGGAAGAGGAGAGATATATATTGATATGTAGTGCTAACCCGAACAGGTAACTTGTTAGGGTTAGGAGTCTAAGATAATCTCAAACTCCTTCCAATCCTTATCATATACTAATTAAAACTCTCCATATCTTATCCCCAACATGAACCCTCTTCCTTATCCCTTAAAATCGTCTTGTCCAACATTATCTCTTAATGATATTCCATTAAGACAAGAAAAAAAGCTTGTCCTAGTCCGGACATCAAAAAGACTTATATGGAAAGTCTAAATTAGGCAATTGCAAAAATTAGCACAACCTAATTTAGAAAGTATAAAGACAAAAATAGAAGCCATACACATAAAGGTATCCAACTAGAAGAAAGACCAAAAGCCACAATAGCCCTTGGCTTCCAAAATGACCAAAATACCCTCACCCTTTCCTGTCGATATTATGTCAATTTAAATCTCAATTCATTCCACTAAAGGATTAGGGTTACACTCCAAAGGGCAATTACTATATCCATGAAGCTTGTCACACGAAATTGACCTTTGTCTTGACCCACTAAGTGAAATGACCAAAATGCTTCTCTATGTAACACCCTTAGTTAAGGTCGGTTATAAGTGTACTATCACCTCCTTAACTATATCTAAACCTTGGAACACCTTGTCTACAATATAAACATCCTCTAGCCACCTTATACTTGATCCAGGAATCGCCCATAAGTGCAATGACCAAAACACCCCTAGAGGGTATTTCACTAAGCGCTTAGGTTTGGATGATCAATCCGACAATCCCAAAGGGCGATTACTCCATCCCTAGATGGCATAGATTCTATATTACATATGCATGTCCTAACTAATTAGAACTTGATACCTAACACACTTAGCTATTGATCTTACAATAGGATCTCACTCATGGTGTATCAAAGCACCAAACCCTAAGTTCGTTAGTTCATCCACATATGCTCATGATTGAGAGCATTGATCCACTTAGTAGCAGTGAGTGTAGTGTCCTCTATCTTTGATAGTAAATTTCAAAGAGAACACACTCATGAGTGATCTTGTTCAATACGTGACACACGTACTAGTGAGATAAGTTTAGAAAGTCCTCTAATGATCAAGGTAGGTCACCCTATGGTGTAGGAGACTGCTCACTATAGCCTTATCCCAATAAAGTGCCTACCCTTACCATTCGATTATGAACAAGGTTTATAGCTCAAATGTCAATGCCTTGGACCTTCCGTACATCCAGCATCACTGCATAGCCAAGTCATTCATTGTGAGTCATTGGACCTTCATACATGTTTTGTCATGATACACTAGAGATAATATGTAAAGAATCACGTAACTATATTAATGCATCTAAAGTTCAAGATGACAAACCATCTAAATTACATATGTATGTACAAAATAACTAAAAGAGGTTAGTTGCAGTGGTCTTTAGGGCATACTAATCCCGACAAACTCCTACTTACACTAAAGATCACTACCGCTAAATCTTACGTGCATAGACTCTGCATGTGTGGCAAACACTTTCTCTGGAAGAGTCTTTATGAATGGGTCTACTGGTTTTTCGTCGAGGTAATCCTATCAACCATTATGTCTCTTCTCTGGATGAACTCTCAGATCAAGTGATATGTTCTCTCAATGTGTTTCCCTTTCTTATGATTTCTTAGCTCCTTGCATTTTGCCACTGCACCACTATTGTCATAATAATGACAACATGTGACTATAGGCTTCTGTATAGAAGGCATGACCTCCAGGTCAGATAAGCATTTGCTGAGTAAGACCGCCTCTTTTGCAGCTTCAGACACTGCTACATACTTTGTCTCCATGGTAGAATCAGCAATATAATTTTACTTGATGCTCCTTCAAGAGACTGCTCCTCCTGACATAGTAAAAATATACGCAGAGTTAGACTTTCTAGAATCTCTATCAGACTGGAAATCCGAGTCTGTATAGGCTAACAGTGTCAGCTCATCTGCATAGTACTCAAGCACATAATCCTTCGTTCTCTGAAGATACTTAAAGGTATGCTTCATCGTAGCCCAGTATGCCAGTCTAGGTTTGACTGATATCTACCAATCATTCCTACGGCATAGCCGATATCTGATCTGGTACATGACATAGCATACATGAGGCTTCCAACAGTCGAAGCATATGATACCCTCTTCATACTTTCTATCTCTTCGGATGTCTTAGGACATTCAATCCTAGATAGAGTAATTCCATGTCTAAAAGGTAGAAGTCCCTTCTTGGAATTATGCATACTATATTTATCCAAAATCTTTTTAATATATAAAGCTTGTGATAGTGGAAGCTTCTTGTTCTTGCGACCTCACAGAAGCTTGATCCGAAGCACATGTGCTTCATCTAAGTCCTTCATATGAAATTAAGTAGATAGCCAAACCTTTATGGATGATAACACTCTTATATCATTACCAATGAGTAGGATGTCATCCATGTACAAAATTAAGAAAGCCACAGCATGACCATTACCCTTTTTGTATACACATGGCTCATCGATGTTTTGATCAAAACCAAAAGATTTGATTACTTGATCAAACTTGATGTTACATGCACTTGACGCCTACTTAAGTCTATAGATAGACTTCTTAAGTTTACAAACCATGTGTTCTTGGCCTTTGGCAATATATCTGTCAGGTTGGGACATAATGTCTTCGTCAAGATCACCATTCAAGAATGCTGTCTTTATGTCCATTTTCCATATCTCATAGTCATAATGACATGCGATGGCAAGAAGTATCCTAATCGATTTAAGCATAGATACTCGCGAGAAGGTCTCTTCATAATCGATACCTTCTTTCTGAGTGTATCCCTTTGCAACTAGCCTTACTTTGAAGGTTTCAACCTTCCCATTAACTCCTCTTTTTCTCTTATAGACCCACTTGCACCATATGGGTTTGATCCCTTTAGGTGCAACTACAAGATCCCACACCTTATTAGAGTACAGAGACTGTATCTCAAAATCCATTGCTTTATCCCAATGGTCGACATCTATATCAAACACTGCTTCATCATAACTAGTAGGATCAATAATCTGATCCTTCGAAAAAGTCTGGAAAGATTCTTTACAGTATCTATCAGATTGTCTGCATGTTCTCCCACTATGACAAAGCTCCGATGTGTTAGGAGTAATATGCCATTCTTTCTCATTCATAACTGGTGCAGATGTGTCAGGAGTTTTAGAAGAAATCACCTCTAGAGCTATTGTAGAATCTAGCATCTGTTGGATCATACTGTCATCCTTTAAGTATCTAGCATGAGTTCTAATAACACTTTTTTCTCCTTATGGTAATAGAATATCCCGCCTCTAGTTCCCTCAGGATAACCTATGAAATAGACCATTTTTTATTTAGGTTCCAACTTAGTAGCTTTATTACTTCGTACATATGCTGGACATCCCTAAATGTGTAAGTGTCTCAAACTAGGTTTGCGACCTATCCACATCTCAGGGGGTGTCGTAGGTACTGATTTAGATGGAACTAAGTTTAGAATGTATGTAGCTATTTCAAGAGCATATCCCCAGAATGATATGGGTAGAGTCGTATGTGACATCATGGATCTCACTATGTCAAGAAGGGTCCAGTTCCTTCTCTCAGATACATCATTTTTTTGAGGAGTCCCTGGTGCAGTTAACTAAGACATTATACCTTGTTGTGTAAGGTACTCCTTGAACTCATCCAAGAGATATTTTCCTCCTTGATCAGACTAAAGGGTTTTCATGTCTTTATCTAATTTTCGCTCCACCCCAACCTTAAACTCCTTGAAATTTTCAAAGGATTTTGACTTATGTCGCATTAGAAATACATATCCATATCTTAAGTAATCATTGGTAAAAGTGATGAAATACTGATAACCTCCACAAGCCAGTTTGTTCATAGGTCCACATACATCAGTATGTACCAATTCTAATAGTTCTGTGGTCTTTATCCCTAACAGAAAAAGTGAACCTTTTGGTCATTTTTCCTTTTAGGTGTGATTCACATATAGATAGGTATTCAAGATCTAATGAGCTTGCAGGCCCATCCTTGACTAGCCTCTGAATTCATTTTTGGCTTATATGGCCTAAATGAAGATGTCATAAGAACATAATATCAGTAGAAGTTTCCTTTCTCTTATAAGAAGTAATATCTAACCTTAGTTCATGTAATTGGGGCATATTGGGGTATAAGTAAAACAAGTTATTATGTAAACTACCGGAACAAATAGATAGCCCATTTCTACTGATGTCAACATCAGAATGAAAGCTAATAGAAAAAACATCCAAAATCAATTGATAAATTGATATCAAGTTTTTATGAAAATCTAGAACATAAAGAACATTGTTTAAACTAAGTACCCTATTATTAGAAAAATTCAAAGTAACTACTCCAACTGCAACTACCCAAATTCTCACTCTCGTACCAATTCTAAGAGTGAACTCTCCCTTACTTAGCTCCTGCATACTCTGGAACCCCTATAAAGAGTTGTAGATATGATTAGTGGCTCCAGAATCTACAGTCCATGAGTTTATAGAGTCAACTACCAACCATGTTTCCACGAGGAATAAAGAATTAATACCCATCTGCTTTTTGGCGGCAGTCCTTTTTCTAATGTCCTTTGAGGCCACAGTTGAAGCACTTTTCCTTAGGCTTATCACTTACTTTCTTTGGCCCAGAGCCCCTTTTCTTCTGCTTCTTGCCCTTAGCATGATTTTGCTTCTCCTTCCTCTTGAACTTTAGTCTAGAAGTGGAAGCTTAAGTCATATGAGCTTGCCCTATGGGCTTCATTATGGCCTCAGTAGCTTAGAGCTCCTTCATGAGCTCAGGAAGAGTCATGTTCAACTTGCTGATATTGTAGTTCAGCTTGAACTGATCAAATAAATGTGGAAGGGTCTCCAGGATCATGTAAACTTGACTAGAGATATCAATCTTGGACCCTAGGGTTTCTGCTATGTTGAAGTGATCTATCATTTTGAGCATGTACTCTCTGACAAATGCACCTTTGGACATCCTAGAGTTCATGATCTCTTTCATAGCAGCTTGCTTTATGGGCCTGCTAGTGCCTGAGAACATTTCAGATAAAGACTCCATGATCTGTTTAGCTATAGTTATGCCTTGATGCTACGTCTGCTAAACATTGGATATGGAGGCCTTAATATAGCACATCGCCATATTATTAGCCTTCTTCCATTTCTGTCAGCCTCTTTCTAGGCGTCAGAAGAGTTAGCCTTGATCACAAAATAGGTAGTTGTCAAGACATAGCTGTATTCTCCAATAATAAGTACAATGTCTAGGTTTCTTTTCCAACCCACAAAATTAGAATCCATTAACTTATTCTGTTGGAGAATATTGGTAAGTTGGCTAAAGCAACTTCTTATCATTATGTCTAGACATATGTAACAGATTTATATTAGTAAATGCATGAACTTAATGTATGTTAAAAGTGGAAGTAAACATATAGTTCTTTTTACATTGTTTGCCTCTTTAATAGTTTTACCCTTAAATTATTATAATGTAATAGTGTCTAAACGCCTTCATAAGAACTCCACCGATGGGGTGGCCAAACTTATGAATAGATGAGTTAACTTTTTGGCTTATTTTAATTATCACTATTCTGAACAAATTCTAATGATAATTCAATCATTGTTTAGTTTGGCTTCTTAGTCTAGTAGCACTTTCTCCGATGGGGTGGATACTACTTTCTCAAAGTTGAGTGTATTACCATTTCATGCATAGTTCCCAAGATGTTTTTGCTTTGTGCAAGAACTCCACCGATGGGATGGCCAAACTCAGTAACACCCTATGAATACACATACATAGTTTATTCACTAAATCTGAAACATGGTGTCACCCTCTAATGAGGTAGTGATGACACTCTTTCTTAGTTTGAACCAAAATGGAAAGCCGTGGGGTCTTTCGACCCCCTCTCCTACTTAATAATTTGGCTTTAGGGTTTTCCGTTGTAAAAACGCGCAACCTTTATCTTATAACTATTAGGATCAAGATCCAAGTATAAGTCAACCATGTTTTCTGAAGTGGGACAAAGTCCTAAAATGACTTTAGACATGGGAACTGTATTACTTGAAACCTTAACATGTCTATTTTAAAAGGTGTACTAAAACTTTGGCTTTAAAAACATTGTGTTTGTGGTCTAAACAAGATTCAACCCTTTCTTATACTTTTGGAGACTATTATCACAATTAAAATGCACCAGGAAAGACTAAAGGGTCCCACATAAAATTCATCTCTTTAGATAAAGCTTTCCTAAACATGCACATAATTGTCTAGTTCCATTAGAGTGATTAAGGGACACTTGTTACTTAACACGTATTCTTTATTTTTAAGGTTATTACCTTGGCTTGGACTTGGGGTCTTTAGATAAAGCCCAATAAGGCCCAAAGCACCATTAGGCTTCCAAAAAGGCTCAACCAGTTTGTCTTGCCGCAAGGGTTCTGGATTTTTCCTCCATTGCTTTAGCCGCCTCCTACTCCTTTTATGGTCTCCATGGTAGAAAAAACTATCTGTGCCTATATATGTAGCTTCTAGGAATAGAAATAGCAAAACAAAATCGACAACATGCCAAAAATAACTTATGCTTCTTCTAATGAAGCTACAAAAAAGTTCTATTACAACAAATTGCCTATAGTTGATCATACATCAACTGTACACATTTTGATCTCCTAAAACATTCATTCCAACCATCAAGAGGTGCTAAATAAATCATTCAAACAAAAAATACAGCAAGCTACATTCATGTGTTAATCAAATAAAACACGCCTATTGCTTGCCACCAACGAGTTATACATCTATGTAATTATACAATATAATTAGCCACAAATGGAAACAATTTTATATGAGATCGCATGGTGGCTTTGATATAACTTGAAGGACCGGGTGCATGCTACAAGTCCTAGGTTTTATTATTTTCCAAAAATAATACCAAGAATAGCATGCTGAAAAATGATAAAAGAGCCTAACAATGACATATAAACTTGTTTATGAACTTCCAATGGCATATATAACATAACCAGCTATAGATGGATGCTTGTGCTTGTTCAATTACCTTACTCTTTAATGTAACTTTAGATTTAATGATTGGAGTTAAGGATATTGAAACAAACTTCCCTAAGTGCAAGGTGTGGTTGTAGCACAAAATACAGGTGAATACCAGGTCAAATTCCATAGAGATCTAAAGTGCAAAGTAGTGGTTGAATCTAATGGCTTAAAATGGCAAAACCATGGCTCACATGAATTTCAAAACAAAATGAAAATTTGATTTGGTAATGTTGATGGCTTTGGAAATATGAGTTAAATTTAAATAAAATTTGATATTAAAAAGTTGGGCAAGAAAAGTTCAGTTCCAATCCAAATCATCTCAGATGCCTAAAGTTCAAGAATCACCAATTCAACTTGTTCTAATTTTTGAAAGAAAATTAAGCTCAATTAAAACAAGCCATGGATCAAACAATTAATGTGCATAATCTATCTTTGGAAAAATATAAATTCTAAGTCTAGCAACCCACATGCAGATTTGCTATGAGAGTTCTAAGTTAAGTAATTCATATGAACTACTTGATAAAATATACAAATCATTGTCAATTGGACCTTGAATCAATGATTTCTAAAGTAATTGGAAACAAATTACATTGGCAATTGAAAAACTCAGATTATATACATGAAGTGTAGCATCTTGAGACTCCTCGGAAAGGACACCGTCCTTGCCTAGACCCAAGAAGATTTCAGTCGCTCATGCTTAGTAAAATCAGAACAAACACGGAAGATGAATTGAAGAATATTAAATTCTGAAATTGAAATCTGAAATTAAAATTACTTGTAACTAAAATTTGATTCTAATACTTGCAAAATGATGAAAGTGAAAACTCTAACTCTAAGCTGAAAGTAGAATGAAAAACCAGAGCACCTCTCTTTAACAAATTCTCTCTCTACAGCTAGCTCTTTAGCTCCATAATAAAAAGCATCCCCATCGGGTCCATGTGTGTATCCTGTTATTGCCGCTTCACGTCTTCTCTCCCTTCATCTCGAGGATTCTCTTTTCTATTACAGCAAATCACCTTCCTAATGACAACTTTGCCCCCTTTTTTATTTAAGAAGAAATTTCGTCACATGGTCAGTTATTGACACCTGGAAGACGTTGCTGAGAAAGACCCACTCATTTGAATGTTTTGAACTGTATTCGAATATGCATTTCTCTTCAGAATTTTAATTTACTCTTCAAGAGTATTCGAATGAGCCATCTTCATATTCGAATGCACTTTCCTTCTTCCAGAACTCCCAGAATGATGATTTTGAATTAACTGGAATTGAGCAACTGCTGTATGCTCTTTAATGTATTCATTATTTCTTCCTGTCTTTCAATGCAGCTCAAATTGCTTTCATTTGTGCATAAAATCAACACATACTCCAAATTGGAGTAATGAGGATGAGTTCTGCATAAAACATAAATTTACATCATTCATATGCTATAAAAAAAGTGTAATTACATAGAAAAATATGTAACAATTTTAGTTCAATCACACACCCCCCAACTAACACATTACTAGTCCCTCGTAATGATTTGAAAAGATGCTGTCATGTTATTTTATTGTAGAGAAAACCAGAGTTATAGTTTTTATTTTTTTACTTTTGAAAAGACAAAAAGAGAATCCATTTTTGTAGGAGAACAGGACTATACTTAGCTCGTATAGCAAGCCTTTTCAACCCCTATGTTCCCCCTAGTGGATGAGTGTAGTCTCGTGAGGGCTTGCAGTGATGACACCCACAAACATCAACTTAATTTTTAAATGAATAACATTTTAATAGTTCGAGGAAATCAATTAGTGTCATTAACAAAATTTTTCATAAGCAAGGTTTAAAATTTGAAATTAAACTTAACAAGTGTGTGAAGTAGTCATAAAAGAATAAAAGCTTGTAAATTTTTCTACTCAACATAGACCTTTTGAACTTTATTTAATTTTGAACTTTGCATTCTATTTCTTTCCTAAGTTTCGACTTCAATTCTCACCTTGGATTACTCTCACGAGAAAATAAAGCGCACAAGGTTTCACTCAAGATGCCCCCCTTTTTTTTAAAAGAGTAAATACAAATCAAACTCTAGAGGTGGCATCCACAAGTCAAGAACGTTTTATTCAATAAAAGAAAGAACTTGGCATAACACCATGAAGGAATGGTATAGTAAAGTTACCTCATAATTTCATTAAACTTTCCTAATTCTCAACTTTCACAATTGAGTTAAAATTCTTCTATTAATCAATTAGGACTTTCCTTAGGTCGTAAAGGGGTCATTGGGTATAATAGGGTGACTCAAAGAAGGGATAAGGAGTTCAAAAATGTTTTGAAACACTAAAATAAACCTCATACTTTTTTCAACATCCCACCCGAATTACACCTTTTATCTATCTTTTTCTATTCGCCTTTTTTTTTTTAAATGTACTTGTAAGAATTTTTACTTGAGAATACTAGTAAAAAATGAATTTTTTTCTCTTTTTTTTTTATCTTTTTTTTTTTTTGAATTTTCAAGTCTCTTTCTTCCCTATATTCCTCTTCTTCTTGCCTCAAAATTTCACCATTCTTTTCATTTCCCTTTTGACCCTACTTTCAGTGTAGTTCAAAACATATCCGGAAGGCTAAAGAGCATTCATTGGGGCTAAGGAAATGATGTGGTAAAAAAATAAAGAAAACTGAATGCTCTAGTAAGGCTCAAACTTGGTTGCAATGATGATGTTTATTAAAGAAAGAGATCACATGTTCAAATGTTAGGAACAATGGCCTAATATCATTTCCATGGTTTCATTCCACTCAACCATAAAAGCAAAGACTCAAGAAGTTAGTTCAATTTCTCTAGCACTTCACATACACCTAAAAACGATTGAACAAACTGAAGTGAATAAAATTTTAATCTTTTAGAAAAGCTTCTAGAGTAATTGTAAATCTCTCATGAATAAAGGACTAGAGGCTCAAAACTCACTTCAGGTATAAGTCTCCACTATAGCTAGAAATCCATGAAATACAATGTTCATTCATAAATTCATTCATCAAGAAAAATGTTAAACAGACAATTCTAAAAATTATTCATTCACAACACCATTCAGCTTTAAAAACACAAGGCAAGTAAAACAAATTCTGAAATTTCAATATGTAAACTCAGTTCAATCTAATTTATGCACATGATACCAATTAAATCCAAAACTATTAGCATATCATTCATTCGAAGCAACTCAAATGATCAAGTTTAACTTTCAACCAAATTCCAGCAATTCTATTGTCATTTTCAACAAAAAGAATTTAGATCATCATCACACAAAACTAAGCAAAGACTAAAAACAAAAGTTTTCTTCTTCAGTTAACAAAAACAAGGCTGGAAAGTTATTTTATTTTATTTTTTTCAAGAACCTACACACAATTTCTAATCTGGTTGTCAAAGCAAAGTTCTTTCAATAATTCACTTTTTCTCCTTTTTCTCATTGTGCAGCCCCAAAATCTTATAGAGAAGCAAGTTCATATAACCCATTCAGTAGTTCTCAGGTGGGTTACTGAACCAGCCTTTATATCAGGACCAATGTAGACATATCCGAATACCTAACTTCCATATTCGAATGCAATACATCAATAACTCCGCACCTCAGTAACTCATAGACCAGAATCTGTGGCAGCTCTTAAAAAAAATACTCAAGCCACGTTTGTGAACTTTTTTTTTTTAACCCTAAATGTATTCTAAAAACACCTAATTCGAAAAAAATGTAATAAAAATAATAAAAAAATTCAAATCTTTTCAATTTTGTTTTTAAGCAATTTACAAACTAAACCAAACAATCTCATTCACAAAGTAATTTAGAAAATCACTCTAGTAGAAAATCACTCCAGCAATTCTAGTCACAATAAATCATTTCAACTCAACTAGTGGCAATCAAATAGGATCACAAGCAATTTCATACCATTATCCCCCAACTAAAAGTAAGCATTGTCCTCAATGTAAAACTAAAGCAAGAAATGAAGGTCTAAGGGAGAAGAAGTACCTGATGAGCTTTAGTAAACATATTTGATTCAATGCTTTTGACCTGAACTCAGAGTACTTTCAGCAATTTCCCCCCAACTTGTTTACTTCCAACAAAAAATGATAACAAGGACAATGAACAGAAATTAAGAATTGAACTGGAGGAAGCTCATACTTTGTGATCCTTACCAAAAGAATTCTGCCACTGTAAGTAAACCGTTGTGGCTGCAATTTTGAACAAAGATGCTCAAACCAGATTTGATTCGAGTTGTGTTACAGATCAAAGAAATTCTTCATTGCCTGAATGGTCACTGTTTGCTTGAATGAATGCTGAAACTAAAATATTAGAACTTGCAAACTGAATTTTATTTTTATTTTTTTTACAAAACTCAAAAAAGAAAAGAAAAGAATTAAAAGAACTTAAGAAAAACTATCCTACTATGGTACATGTAGCAAAATTTTCTTCACCCCTTAACCATAATCTGAGGGATCCTCAAGGTCCCAACTCTCAATTTCAGCCACCAAATTCTCATGGTATTCTTTAAGTCTATGTCCATTCACTCTAAACACATTCCTTGAGGTAGGATTTTCTATATCAACAGCCCCAAACTCGGTTGTGTTCTTAATCATATAGGGACCACTCCACCTAGACCTCAACTTACCTGGAAACAAATGTAGCCTAGAGTCATACAGCAAGACTTTTTATCCCACAAACAATTCTCTCTTCTTGATGTGTGCATCATGCCAGTTTTTCACTCTATCCTTAGTGTTCTTGGCATTCTCATAGGCATCATTCCTAATTTCCTCTAGCTCACTAAGTTATAATTTTTTTTGGAGGCCTGATTCATGAACGTTCTCATTGAAGCGCTTCACTGCCCAATTAGCCTAATGCTCCAACTCCACGGGTAAATGAAAAGCTTTTCCATACACCATCCTATAAGGAGACATGCCTAAGATGGTCTTATATGCAGTCCTATAAGCCCAAAGTGCATCCACTAACTTCAATGACCAATCTTTTCTATTTGGATTCACAGTTTTTTCAATGACCCTCTTAATCTCCCTATTGACAAGCTCGGCTTGTCCACTTGTTTGAGAATGGTAAGATGTTCCTACTTTATGCACTACCCCATACTTCTTCATCAAAAGTCCCACATGCCTATTACAAAAGTGTGTCTCTCTATCACATATCATAGCTTTAGGCATGTCAAACCGAGAGAACACATTCTCTTTCAAAATATTAATCACTACCATGTGGTCATTGCTTCTAGTTGGGACAGCCTCTACCTACTTTGAAACATAATCAACAGCCACTAAGATATTCATGACCAAATGAATTCACATATGGGCCCATAAAGTCTATCCCCCAACAATCAAAAATGTCAAGGACATAAATGGGGTAAAGTGGCATCATGTTCCTCCTAGTGAGGCTACCAAGTCTCTGGCATCTATCACATGTAATACAAAATACATGCACATCTCGAAACATGGTGGGCCAATATAGTCCACATTATAAAATCTTGGCCACTGTCTTCTTAGAAGAAAAATGGCCTCCACAGGCTAAGGTGTGAAAGAATGTAATGACACTATGGTACTCACTCTCAAGTATGCATATTCTAATAACTTAATCTGGGTAATACTTGAACAAGTATGGATCATCCCAAAAGAAATTCCTCACATTCCTAAAGAATTTTTACCTATCCAACTTAGCCCAGTGGGTGGGTATCACACTTGTAGCCAAGTAATTAGATATATCTACAAATCAAGGTACCTCAGATGAATCTACATAAAACAACTGTTCATCAGGGAAGGTCTCATTTATGGGAGGATCAAATGAAACTAGGTCCTGATTTGGAATCCTGGAGAGGTGGTCAGCAACCACATTTTCAACCCCTTTCTTGTCTTTGATTTCTAAATCAAATTCCTAAAGTAAAAGAATCCACCTAATGAGTCTAGGCTTGGCATTAGGTTTGGTCATAAGATATTTCAATGCAGCATGGTCAGTGTATACAATGACATGAGAACCCATAAGATATGACCTAAACTTATCCAAGGCATAGACTACTGTTAGAAGCTCTTTCTCAGTGGTTGTGTAATTCTTTTGTGCATCACTAAGAGTCTTACTAGCATAATACAACACATGTGGTTTTTTTTCCTTCCTTTGACCTAAGACTGCACCAATGGCACAATCACTAGCATCACACATTAACTCAAAAGATAAGGTCCAATCAAGTGCTTGCAATATGGGAGCTAAAGTGAATAAGCCCTTAAGTCTATCAAATAAGGCCTGACACTCTGATGTCCAATCAAAGGGAACATTCTGAGATAACAGATTCCATAGGGGTCTAGCTATGGCACGAAAATATGTAATAAAACTCCTATAGAAACCTGCATGGCCCAAGAATGATCTGACAGCCTTAACACATCTAGGGGTGGGTAGGTTTTCAATTATTTCCACTTGGCTTTGTCTACCTCTATCCCCCTAGCAGCCACTATGTGGCCAAAAACAATGCCCTGAGTCACCATAAAGTGACATTTCTACCAATTTAAGACTAAGTTCTTCTCCTCACATCTAGATAAGACTTTCTCCAAATTCTCTAAGTAATCATCAAAGTCACTTCCATAAACGGAAAAGTCATCCATGGATACTTCAAGGAACTTTTCCACAAAATCACTAAATAAACTCATCATGCATCTCTGAAATGTTGCAGGAGCATTATAAAGTCCAAAAGGCATGGTCTTATATGCAAATGTACCAAATGGGCATGCAAATGTGGTATTTTCCTGATCATCTAATGCAATCTCAATCTAATTATCCCCAGAATACCCATCTAGAAAATAGTAAAATACCTGCCCTGCCACTCTTTCCAATACCTGATCTAGGAAAGGAAGAGGGAAATGATCTTTCCTAGTGACTGCAGTCAGCTTATAATCTATGCACATGCGCCATCCAGTTTGGATGCGCATTGGAACTAGTTTCTCCTTCTCATTCTTCACCACAGTCACTCCAGATTTCTGAGGCACTACCTGAGTTGGGCTAACCCATTTAGAATCTGAAATAGGGTAGATAATTCCAGCATCCAACAGCTTGATTACCTCCCCTCTAACCACTTCTTTCATATTAGGGTTAAGCCTCCTTTGCATTTTCCTAATGGGCTTAGCATCCTCCTCTAAAAATATCCTATGAGTGCAAATCAATGGGCTGATTCCTTGTAGGTCTACTATGGTCTAGCCTAAGGCTCTTTTATACTTTTTCAAGACGTCAACAATCCTATTTTCTTGGTCCAAATTCAGCTAAGCTGAGATGACAGCTAGATAAGACTCTCCCTCACCCAAAAGCACATATTTCAAGTCATTTGGTAAAGGTTTTCTCTCAGGTGTGGGTGGCTTTTCAAAAGATGGCTGAGACTTGACTTTTGGTAGCTCTAAAGGCTTAAAAATGGGTCTCCATTTATCTATTGACATGACAAAATCTAAATTTTTCTTAAAACTTTCCTCATCAAAACCTTCCAATTCACATTAATAAAAAAAACTCTCCTTGTTCACTGTTCACTAATGCTTTCTCCAAAGGATCATCAAAAAACTCCCTATCAACGTGCTCTTGAGTGATAGTTTGAATCAAATTAACTTCCACTGACTCATCATAATCACTAAGCTGTTTTGTCACTTTGAAGATATTTTTCTCAATTGTCATGTTACCAAAAGAGAATTTAATGACTTGGGTTCTACAATTGATCAAGGCATTTGAGGTAGCTAAAAATAGTCTCCCTAGGATGACAGGGATAGCTGGTTGTGACCCTTGAATGGGCTAAGTGTCAAGCACTATAAAGTCCACAAGAAAAACAAAATGTCCCACTTGAATTAAAACATCCTTAAAAATACCTCTAGGGACTTTGACAGACCTACCAGCTAGCTGTAATGTCACTCTAGTGGGTGTAAGTTCCCCCAACCCAAGCTATTGGTAAACAGTAAATGGTAGGAGATTGACACTTGCACCCAAGTCCAACAAAGCTTGATCTACCCTTTGGTCCCCAATTGTGCAAGCAATAGTAGGACAACCCGGATTTTTATATTTGGGTGGAGTTTTAAATTGCAAGATGGAGCTTACTTGTTTAGTAAAACATACCTTCTCTTTCACATTCATTTTCCTTTTCACAGTGCACAAGTCTTTCAAAAACTTTCCATAAGATGGATTTTGTTTAATGGAATCAAGCAAAGGTATATTGATTTTAACTTGTTTAAAAACCTCATAAATGTTAGAATTTAAATTCTCTTTCTTGCTTTTGTTCAATCTTTGAGGAAAATGAGGTTTTGTAAAAAAATTTAGATTTGTCCACTTTAGGTTCTTTTGAAATCTTTTCAGTTTCAGAAATTTTCTCACTATTTTCAAACTGATTTTCGACCAAAAATTTATTTTTGTTTTCATAAAATTCATTTTTATTTTCAGAATTTACCTACTGTTCCTTCAAAATTCTGGTTTCCTACTTCCTGGTATTCGAATGCTCCTTCTACTGTATCTGAATTTGCTGCTCTTCACTGCTCAGGTTTTGTTTTTCCTCTAATTTTCTACTGTAGTCTAACTTGCTGTCCCAACTTTCTTTTCATTTTGCTTTATTTCCTGCTCTTTTTCAGCAAACTCTCTGTTCTGCAGTTTGTTATTCTCAAATTTTTCTTTGTTTTCTTGCTCTTCTTTCTGATTTTCTTCCTCAGATGGCACATAATCACGTTTCTCAATCTGTTTTCCACTTCTCAAAGTTGTCACAGCTTATACATGCTCTACGTTTCCATTAGCCTCAGCTAAAGATCACCCATGTGAACCTGTCCTATAGGATTTGGTCTAGGCTGAGATGGAAGTTTTCTTGATTCTCTGATGCTTAAGGCTTGAGTAAGCTTGGTCAGTTGACCTCTGATATCCTCCATCGCTCTGTTTGTTTGCTCTTGGAACTTGGAAACTTGATTGTTGGTTCCAATCTATCCTTGCATAAACTGTTACAAGGGGTCTTCCAATGATCCCTTATGTGGAGGTTGATAGGAGTTAGGATTAGGGTGTGGTTGAAATGGTTGAGAAAGAAAAGACAGAGGTGGAAAAGGTTGTTGGGGCTGATATTGTTAGTTTTGCACCTCAGCTCTCCAAGAAAGGTTGGGATGGTTTCTGTACCCATGATTGTAAGCATTTGGATAAGGATTGTTCCCTTGGCCATAGGTATTTACTCCTTGATTTGGATTGAAAGGTTTGGAAGCTGGGTTAGGATTTGTTTGGCCATAAAGAACATCCTTGAAAGCTGGAAGTGTGGGACAATCATCTGTCCTATGGTCTAAGGTCTCACACATCACACACTTCACCTCATTTAATTTAACTTAGTGTTTCTTTAATTCCAACTGTTCAACCTTCTTTGAAAGTGCAGCCAATCGAGCTCTAAGATCATCAATCTCACTTAATTGAAACCTGCCTCTTGCGTGTGAATTATCAGAAAATTTAGAAAAAAATGGGGAAACTACTTCCCACTGCTTAGTATTTTTAGCCAATGAATCAAAAAAATGCAAAGCCTCTTCAGCAGTTTTGTCATAAAATTCACCTTTACACATGGTTGCAACAAGCATTTTCAAGTTAGGAGTCAATGCATTATGGAAAAAATTGACCATCCTCCAAGACTCAAATGCATGATGAGGACAAGCTTGCAATAATTCTTTAAATCTTTCCCATGCTTGTGCAAATGTTTAATTAGGCTTACACATAAAATTCTTGATTTGTTGTTGAAGAATCACTGTCCTATTTACAAGAAAATACTTCTTTAGAAATTTTTTTTGCATGTCTCTCCAAGTTCCTATTGATCTAGGCACAAGTGAATTCAACCACAGTTTTTGCTTGATCTTTCAATGAGAATGGAAACAACTTAAGACGAATCATATCCTCATTAGTATTCCTATCCATGCAAGTTGCACAAACATCCTCAAATTCCTTCATATGCATGTAAGGATTTTTTGAATCCATGCCACAAAAAGTGGGTAAAAGTAGAATTGTACCAGGTTTAAAGTTAAAATTCTGATGTCCATTTGGAAGTATAATGCAAGACGGTGTAGTTTGCCTAGCTGGATGAAGGTATTCTCGGAGAGGTCTAAGGATGTTTTGATCATGTTGATCATTCTCTCCTTGAACACTTCCTTCCGGCAAAACAGATGGTGGTGGCCAAGGTGGGTCCATCTATGCAACCAAATGCTCAGATGATGTGTTTGATGATGTGAATTTAAGTAATTTAGCAAGTGATGATGGATTGTACAATTCAGAATTAATTCCCACAATTCTACCAGACCTTAACAGCATGCACAAAAATTCAGATTCGAATTAACTCCAACCTAACCTCCCAACTTCAGAATTTAATCTACCAATTCACAAAAAAATTCAGTCATATTCTCCTCTAACGGAATACAGAACAAAATGCAGCAATTCAGAGATTAGGTGTAGCAAATTTTCATATTAGATGCAGTAAAACAGATTCGAATGCAAAAATTCAGATGCTACAGTCTAGAATTCAAGTGAAGAAATTATGTTCTAAATTTGTAACTACTACTTAAAAAAAATATAACAAAGTTACCCAACAAGGTGAGCAGCTCTGTTGTTGAAGATGGTGGTGAGTCTTGCTACCAAGCAACCAATAGATTCAAGACACCATTGCATGTCGAAGATCCCCGACAACGGCACCAAAATTGTGCTTATGCTTGTTCAATTACCTTAGTCTTTAATGTAACTTCAGATTTAATGATTTGAGTTAAGGATATTGAAACAAACTTTCCCCAAGTGCAAGGTGTGGTTATTGCACAAAATACTGGTGAATACCAGGTTGAATTCCACAGGGATCTAAAGTACAAAGTAGTGGTTGAATTTAATGGCTTAAAATGGCAAAAACATGGCTCACATGAATTTCAAAACAAAATGAAAATTTGATTTAGTAATGTTGATGGTTTTGGAAATATGAGTTAAATTTTACTAAAATTTAATATTAAAAAGTTAGGCAAGACAAATTTAGTTCCAATCCAAATCATCTCAATTGAAACGAGCCATGGATCAAATAATTGATGTGCATTATCTATCTTTGGAACAGTATAAATTTTAAGTTTGGCAACCCACATGCAGATTTGCTATGAGAGTTCTAAGTTAAGTAATTCATATGAACTACTTGATAAAATATATAAATCATTGTCAATCAGACCTTGAGTCAATGATTTCGAAAGCAATCGGAAACAAATTGCATTGGCAATTGAAAAAGTCAGATTATATACATGAAGTGCAGCATCTTGAGACTCCTCGGAAAGGACACTGTCCTTGCCTAGACCCAAGAAGATTTCATCCGCTTATGCTTAGTAAAATCAGAACAAAAATAGAAGATGAATTGAAGAACGTTAAATTCTAAAATTGAAATTTAAAATTAAATTTACTTGCAACTAAAATTCAGTTCCAATACTTGTAAAAAGATGAAAGTGAAAACTCTAACTCTAAGCTAAAAATAGAATGAAAAACAGAGCACCTCTCTCTACCAAATTTTCTCTTTACGGCTAGCCCTCTAGCTCCATAATAAAAAGCATCCCCCTCAGGTCCATGTGTGTATCCCATTATTGCCGCTCCACATATTCTCTCTCTTTGTCTCGAGGATTCTCTTTTCTATTACAGCAAATCACCTCCCTAATGACAAGTTCGTCCCTTTTTGATTTCAGAAAAAATTTCGTCACATGGTCAGTTAATGACACCTGGAAGACATTGTTGAGAAAGACCCACTCATTCAAATGTTTTGAACTACATTTGAATTCTCATTTCCCTTCAAAATTTTTATTTACTCTTCAAGAGTATTTGAATGAGCTATCTTCATATTCGAATGCACTTTTCTTCTTCCAAAACTCCAAAAATGACGATTTTAAATTAACTAGAATTAATCAACCATTGTATGCTCTCAATGCAACTCAACTTGCTTTCATTTGTGCATAAAATCAACACATACTCCAAATTGGAGTAATGATGATGAGTTCTGCATAAAACACAAATTTACATTATTCATGTTCTATAAAAAGGTGTAATTACTTAGAAAAATATGTAACAATTTAAGTCCAATCAATGGATGAAACACATACCATTTAGAATCTTGTAAGCTGCTATATTTTTCAAATTGAAGTCACCAATCACTTCCTAGAAGATGAGGAATTACTTTAGGTCTTTGACTCTATGATTGGATGCTTTTTCAATGTGTGTATAAAGCTTGTGGGAGCTTTATCATCTGGTTTCTCTTTCTTTAATGGCCGAATAGGGTTTTAGGGAAAAAGAAGAAGCCATTTATGTTGTTAGAGTTAAGGAGAGGAGAGATATATATTGATATGCAATGCAAACCCTAATAGCTAACTTGTTGGGGTTAAGAGTCTAAGATAAAATGAAACTCCTTCCAATCCTTATCATATACTAATTAAAGCTCTCCATAGCTTATCCCAAATGCCAACCCTCTTCCGTATCCCTTAAAATCATATTATCCAACATTATCCTCTTAATGATATTCCATTGAGATAAGAAAAAAACTTGTCCTAGTCCAGACATCAAAAAGACTAATATGAAAGTCTAAATTAGGCAATTGTAAAAAATTAGAACAACCTAATTTTAGAAAGTATTACACCAAAAATATAAACTATACACATAAAGGTATCCAACTAGAGAAGGGACCAAAAGAATTAATTGCCCTTGGCTTCCAAAATGACCAAAATGCCCTTACCCTTTCATGGCGGCATTATGACCATTTTAACCTCAATCCATTCTAATAAAAGATTAGGGTTACACTCCAAATGACAATTACTATACCCATAGAAGCTTGTCACATGAATGTGATGATTGCCTTGACCTACTAAATGAAATGACCAAAATGCCCCTCTATGTAACAGCCATAGTTAAGATTGGTTATAAGTTTACTATCACCTCTTTAACTATATCTAAACCTTAGAACACCTTGTCTATAATCTAATCATCCTCTAGCCACCTTATACTTGATCTAGGAATCACCCACAAGTAAAATGATCAAAATACCCCTGGAGGGTATTTCACTAAGCGCTTAGATTTGAATGATCAATCCGACAATGCCAAGGGGGTGATTACTCCATCCTTAGATAGTATAGATTTTGTATTACATATGTATGTCCTAACTAATCAGAACTTGATACCCAACACATGGAGCTCTTGATCCTAAGATAGGATCTTACTCATGGTGTATCAAAGAACCAAACTCTAAGTTCATTAATTCATCCACATATGCTCAAGATTGAGAGAATTGATTCACTTAGTGGTAGTGAGTGTAGTGTCATCCTTCTTTGATAGTACATTTCAAGGAGAACACACTCACGAGTGGTCCTGTTCAATACGTGACACGCGTACGAGTGAGACAAGTCTAGAAAGTCCTCCAATGACCAAAGTAGGTAACCCTATGGTAAAGGAGATTGCTCACTACAACCTTATCCTAGTAAAGTGCCACATTTACCATTCGATTATGGACAAGGTGATTCCTTACAATCATTGTTGATCTTAACATCAGTTCACACTCTTCTTTTGAACATTTTATCAATTAAAATTCACTTATTAATTACAATTTTAGTATTTATATTTCTTTCATGTGTTTTGTAGATGTTTGGAAGGAAAACAATTCAAGAAAAGCGAATTTGGAGCTTAAATGGGCAAGCCACTGCAAATGTCCAGCAATACACCCTGTCCGTTTTTCGGCCATAACTTTCTCACCACAACTTTGATTGATGTGATTCTTTTTGGATTGTAAAGAAGACTCAAATATCTACAATTTGTTTTTTTAGCCAAAGCCTGAATTTATCTTCTTAAAGGTCAAGATCGCATTGGAAGTTAGAGACCAAAAGCTGTCTGAAGAATCAAGCCGAGAGCACTAACCATTCTATGGTCTGGACCACCCCCAAACGGTCTGAACCACTGAGAGACATCACCATTCTGTGGTCCGGACCACTCAGAGATGGTCCGAACCTCTGTGAATTTTTGGGCGGGCGTTTTGAGTTTTTTTAGGGTTTTTGATGAACCTTATAAAAGGACCTCTGCACAACCAACTAAAGAGAGCCTCCATAATTTCATTCTTTTCATGTTTTATTTGAGAGAACTTTTTAAGAGAGTTTTAAGATTATTTTTGAGAGTTTTTATGGATCCTTATGATGTGTTCTTATTCTTCACTGCACTTCTTTTTACCTCGCTTTTTTAGAATTGATTTCGGTGTAAGTTTCTTTTGTTCACGTATTTAAATATATTGCTTTCGTTTCAGTTAAAATAATGTCAGCGTAGAAACCCTAGTTCTTGATTCAACGAATCAAGAACGGGTAGTTCATGAAAATACTCTGG
>QLOD02000024.1:10809078-10824177 GCA_003260245.2 Sideroxylon spinosum | reverse complement strand
AAGTAGAAGTGTAAAGGCCTCAAGAAAAGTTATCCAAATACTTTTAGAAGTCTAAAACGAGTTGAAAAAAGCCAAATGTGCATTAACGCAGGAAGATCGCGGAAGACTGCACCTAGTCACGGGATAAAGCCGAGATCCACATCTGTCAGAGTGGTCGTGCGGGAAAGCCGCAGGAACGCCGCGAGTAGGCCCTTCCCACGAGGTGAAGTTTCGGCTTCTTCGTCTGCTGCTATGGATCCTTTTTTACGCAGGTTTTTACACTCATATATATACCTGACGTATCTAGGGTTTTAGAGAAAGCCAGAGACAGAGAGAATAGTCATTATTGTTGAGAGGTTTTCAAGTCTATTCTTCTTTACATAGCTTAGCCAAGCTTTTCATCTCTTGATTCGAAGGAGTTTGGATTGGTGGTTCGTGATCGCTGAGGATTCAGCAAGCTGTGGATTCAGCAAGAGCTACTGAGGAGTCAGTATTATGCCTTCGAGGAGTCAGAGGGCTTTCGCTAGAGGCGTTGGTGAATCGAGGATTCGAGCAAATGTCAAATAGAGTATAGAGTCGAGGAGTCGATCTATCGAGAGCTTTGAGTTTGTAACCAACATTCGTTTTAGTGAAAGTTTTTTAGAGGAGTTTCCTGTGTGGATTTCCTTGTCACATATATTGTCTTTCGCTTTCAATTATTTACATTCTTGATTGCTTGGGATATCTAGCACAGTACACGCGTGAATTTTCAGTTTTAAAGACCTCTGAGATCAGCTATGAAAGAGGATTGCTTCTTTATTCCATTGATGAGGGAATGAGAGTGGAGTAGGAGCAAATTATCTAGGACAATATGGTTGCGTTTGTCATGTCTCTAAAATCTCAGGATACTGAGGGGTGAGTTTAAATTGTAAAGTTTAATACACTTAGTCCATTACAGTCTCACTATTACTTTTCAGAGCCAATAACTATCCTATTAACTGATATAAATAATAATAATTATTATTTTATTAATAAAATATACACATTGGATTAGATTAAAACAGCTAGTATAAGTTTCATTTATTTATAAAACGATATTTCTATGTACTTAAACTTTTGAGATTATCAAAAAAATGAGAAAATAAAAAATAAAAACTATTCAATAAAACAATTGAGTTTCAAAACTGGTGTGCCAGCTCTCTAGGTTTCAGGCTCGACACCTGTAGCACGAAAACCCACTTGTGTCCACGATGTATAGAAATATAATTTTTGTAATGCATTTTAGAAATTACCTAAAATAATGAATATAGCAAGAAAACATCAATGCATAACAAAATAAGACAATGTTAATTTATAACTTTTACTTCTCTTGTTAATCTTATTTGTTTATTATTTTATTTTCCCAAGGTGGGGCAGGATATTCCGTAAGACTATCGCATAATCAAAGTGGTAGCCAATACCATTACCCAGTTTGTAAATATATATTGCAAAGCACCCTTGCATCGTTGTTTATAGATATGAGTCTAAGGGCCACGAAAAGCCTTATGACTTTCATCGTCGTTGTAGATTACCAGTCCACGGACACGATTACCAGACTCTGTGCAGGTTTAACGTCTTTTAACCTATGGTATCTCAAGACCCTTCCTATTTTGCATAGTGTCCTCACTTTCGAGTATGATCATCACCTCAGCGAGGACGCTATGCCACTTAAATGTCTTTGTTTAAGAAGTTCTTTTTCAAAAGCCAAGTAAAAGGGAGTGGAGATTTTCTCTGGGAGAGTGCACATGAACCCGAACAAGAGGGGTAGGAAGAACAGGTACGCGTGAAAGCGAAAGATGGACTGACGATAGGCTGCACGCGAGACGGAGAGAGATTGCCAAAATCAATAATTCCTTAGGTTTCACTTTTCTCCTGTTAAAGCTTAGGAAGAATGTTGATGAGTAGGTCAACTTTCTTAATTTCATATCTCTATTACCATCACAGTTCGTTTATTTTTAATATCTGTTTCACAAAGATCACATATTTAAAACATATCATAGCATATCTTAGTATTTAAAAAAAAATTTTATAACTCTAATTGCAATTTTAATGTCACCAAAAATTCAATTGTTAAGCTCAATATTATTTTAATAATATATAAACTTAAACCCACAATTATACCTCTATTCAATATGATGTATATTTATTATCATTTTATAATATTTTATAACAAAAGAGAGTAAAATTAGCCTAATCGAGAGAGTTGTGGGTGCTGAAGAAAAATAGACACTGGCCCATAATTTCTTAATTGTTAAATTTCTTTCTTAAAGAAATATCAAGTTTAGCTTAAAAACTTAAAATTTTGCTTTACAGAATATGAAACTAAAATATTATAAAAATTATAAATAATACACTAATTTCCTACCTCAGAGATGTAGAAACCCCAAGATTTAAAACTCTGCTCTTTTGGATCTCTTTCCTCGAGCAAAAGTACCTCAATCCGACACTACCACGGTGATCACGATGTCAAAAATACGAAAAATCCCACTATTCCTTTCTCTCTCTCTCTCTTTCTTTTTTTTCCCTCTCGATCCTCACTTGCGAAGCATGACACTTCTTTTTATACTCCCACATGGTGAGCTCCCAGGCACTTAGGTAGCCACCAATCCATTCTTATTTCAAATTCTTGCTCCCAAGTAGACTCCTCTATATCATGATGTTTCCATAATACTTAAACTAATGGAATCTTCTTTCCTTGAAGCATTTGATATCGAGAATTTAAAATTCAAACTATTCTAACTTCATATGTCACATCAAGATCCACCTTTAGTTCAGTCCAATCTAATACATGTGTTTGGTTTTAAATGTACTTGCGAAGCATGGATACATGAAAAACCTCTTGTATTCCTGATAGTTGTGGCGATAATGCCAATCAGTAAGTAATCTCGCCAACTTTTGCCAAAACCTCAAAATGGCCTAATATATCTGGGTGACAATTTATCTCATCGGTCGAATCAAAACTACCTTCTTTGTGGTGAAACTTTAAAAAACATGTGATCTTCCACTTGAAATTCCAATGGCCTATGCTTCTAATCCAAATAACTCTTTTGGCGACTATGTGCTATTTCCAATCATTGCCTAATAATTCTAATCTTTTCATTGGTCTCTTGAACTAATTATAGCCCAATCATTGCTGTTTCTCCAACTTGAGTCTAACAATCGAGCAACTACATGGTTTACGATATAAAGCCTCAAACGGTGCCATTTCAATATTAGCTAGGTAACTGTTATTATAAACAAATTCTACAAGTGGTAGATGAATTTCCCAACTACCTCCAAAGTCTAATACACATGCTCTTAGTAGATCTTTTAAAACCAGAATTGTGCGTTCAGACTAACCATCTGACTTAGGATGGAAAGCAGTACCAAAACATAGCTCTATTCTCATTGCTAACTAACAACTCTACCAAAACCTGAAAACAAAATGGGAATCTCAATCAGAAATAATGGACACCTGTGTCCCATGGAGTCTTAAGATCTCTTGAATATATAATCTAGCTAGAGTATCCATTATGTTAGTCCTTCGAATTGGCAAGAAATGAGCTGACTTAGTTAGACAATCCACAATCACCCATATTACCTCATAACCCCTCCTGGTTTTTGGTAGCCCTACCACAAAATCTATAGTCACATGCTCCCATTTCCATTCAAACATTGGTAATGACTGTAACAATCCTGCTAACCTCTGATATTCTGCCTTAACTTGCTGATAAATTAAGCACTTGCTGATGAAGTCTGCCATATTTTTCTTTATTCCCGACCCATAAAACTATTTTTTCAGATCATGGTACATCTTTGTACCTCTCCAATGTATTGCCAGTCAGTAACAAAGAAATTCTCTCATGACGTCATCCCAAGCCAATAATGGTACAAAGATTCTCCCTTCATACTTCACCACATTGTTATCATTTACACTCCATCCCGGCATCATATTTAATTTTCTTATTCTTACCCGGACATTTTCAGCTTCTCTATCTGACCTTTGTGATTCAGTTACTCCACTTATCAAAATCGACTGAATGATTGAAGCATACAGTATTCCTTAGTCATCTTTTTCCCTTATTCAAGGTTAAACTCACCAAATTTCTCCATCATAGCCCACTCTCTAGCAGTAATACTTGCTAAATCACAATAAATCTTCCTACTTAGAGCATCTGTAACCACATTATTTTTTACCTGGATGATACTATAAGATAAAATTGTAATCTTTCATATATTCCATCCATCTTCTTTGTCTCAAATTCAAATCTTTCTAGGTGAAGATATACTTTAAACTTTTATGATTTGAAAATACTTCAAAATTTTTTCCGTACAAGTAGTGTCTCCAGATCATTAGGCTAAAGATAACAGTTGCACTCTCCAAATCATAAACTAGGTAGTTTTGCTCATGAGTCTTCAATTTTCTTGACCCATAAGCAACTACTCTCCCATTTTGCATAAGTACAAAACCCAATCCCCTTTTTGGAAGCATCATATACACAGACTATCCTAATCCCCTTTCTAGAATAATTAATACTAGCAAGGTGGTTAATATTTCTTTGATTTCTTGGTAAGACTTTTCATGGCCTTGATCCCATGTGAATTTGATTACCTTTGGGGTCAATTTAGTCAAAGGAGCAATCAACTTGGAGAAATCCAACACAAATCTATGGTAGTATCCAATTAATCCCAATAAACTTCAGACTTTAACCACTGTTTTGGGTCTTAGCCAATTCAGGACGGCCTCAATCCTAACTGGATCCACTGCCATCCCTTTAGCAGAAATGGTCCTAAAGATTTCACCTCGTTAAGCAAAATTCTCACTTGTTGAATTAGCATATAACTAGTGATCTTTTAGAAATTGCACCACTATCCTCAAGTGTTTTACATGTTCCTCCTCATTTTTAGAATACACCAACAAATCATCAATGAATATGACAATAACTTTATCTAAATATTCCCAAAACACCCTATTCATCAAGTCCATGAATGCTACAGGGGCATTAGTTGTCCCAAATGGTAGCACCAGAAACTTGTAGTGTCCATATTTTATCCAGAACACTGTTTTAGGCATATCCTCTTTCCTTATTCTCACTTGTTGGGAACCAGATTGCAAATCAATCTTAGAATACAATGTTGCTCTTTTCAATAGATCAAATAAATCATGAATTCTTAGTAATGGGTACCGATTCTTGATGGTCACTGGATCAAGATTGTAATAGTCAATATACATTCTTAGGGTTCCATCCTTTTTAGCTTCAAACAAGGTCGATGCGCCACATGGTGAAACACTACATTTGATGAGTCCCTTAGCTGAAAGCTCCTCTATTTACTTCTTTAATTCTGCCGATGCCAATCTATAAGGAGCGATAAGATAGGCTCAGTGCCAGGTACCAAGTCAATACAAAATTTCACTTCTCGCTCAGATGGTAATCTGGGTAAATCTTCAAGAAGAACCTTTGGATATTCACAAATAACTTGAGATAACTCCTTCTTATTATTAGTTTCATCCTCCACTACTGTCAAATTCGAAATAAGGCTACACATATCTACCCATCCTTGCCCATATACGGCTGGTAAGATTTCAGAATTATAGTGATATGAAGAAAACTGCACTTGTTTGCCTTATGGGGTACACAAAGTTATGCATCCCTTATGGCAGTCAATCTTGGCTTGATATGTTACTAACCAATTCATCCCGAGAATAATATTAAAACTTTGCATCTCTATCAAAATTAATTCAAAGGTTGAGTGATACTCATAACTATCTAAGGTATTTCTAATCACTAATTCACACCCTTTACACACTCTAATGAGGGAAGAATAGCCAGAAATAGGGATCTTCACACATAATGGGGATACTAATGGTTGTGTTTAGACTCCCAAAGTAGATACAAATGTGGCAGAAATAAAAGAATGGGATGCATCGGTGTCAATAAGTGTAGTAACATAGGAAGTATATACGAGTAAGGTACCTGGAGTCACCAACGGCTCTACTGAGGCTTCTGATGGAATGATCGCATTAGCTCTTCCTTAGGTCTGTGCATTATAAGTTCCACCCCTTGTCTGACTTGGCTGGGCCCTTCTACGTTACATTTGTTGAGTCCCGTTTTACACATCCCAAGAGGGTTATATCTCTGTGACGTGTGTTGTTATACTGATTGTGAGCTTGGGGATGGTTCTTTTGGGCTAAACGGTGGCAATCTTTCTCTACCTCATCGACAGCTCCTCTAAAGGTGACCTGGTTGGCCATAGTGGTAACAACTTCTGGTGTTTCCACTGCTTACGCGACTACCTATGGTTGCCTGCCCTAATGGCTGAATTGGGCAGTCATTGCTCTTGTGCCTAGGCTGCCTACAATTATAGTAAAACACTTATCATAGAGGTGACCTCATAGGAGCCCTTGATTGTGGTGGTGCCACTTTACTAGCTTGTGGGTATGACGGTGGTGGTGGTGGTTTATACTAGCCTTTTCTTATTAGCAATTCCCGATAAAGGAATTGAATTTCTATTTCGCTGTCCTTCTTGAATAATGCTGGTCTTGCTTATATCTCTATCCACCATCGTTGCTCGGTTTATTAAGGCTTCATAATCATCGAGCCCAAGTAGAACTATCCATTCTCATAAAGCTGGCCGTAATCCTCGTTTAAGCCATCTGCACTTAAGACAGGTAGTAGAGATAAGTTCTGCAGCATACTCGGACAGGTCTGAAAACATCCTCTTATATTCTAGTACTGTCATGGAACCTTAGATCAGATTAGCAAATTCTTCCGTTTTTGCATCTCTCAAGGATTGTAAGATAAAGTGACTCTGAATCTTCCTTTGAATCCTTCCTAGGCTAGTCCCGTGGCTCCCCTGAAACTCTGTACACTACTTCATTACTTTCCCGCATGTGCCACTAACTGAAAGGTAATCAAATTGATTCTAGTCAAATGATCGGTTATTTCTATATATCTCAAAATTTTCTCACATTCTGTAATAAATTTCTCAGTAATTTCAATGTTAGGGGTACCATCGTAGGTAAAAGGCTTCGACCTGCAAAATTTTTCTAACACGTTTGGCCCTATTTGAGGTCGGTTTGGAGGGTTTGCTTTCACCAAACCATTTGTTAATAATTTAGCTAGCTATTGTAAAATCACCGTAGCATTAACAACTGTCAACTCTGTGGAATTTCGGCTACCTGAGCATTCTTTTTCTCTCTCCCTGGATTTTCCTGTTGTACTTCTAGATGGATTTCAGTTGTAGCACTATGATGTGACTCCTGTTCTAGTGAGATAGGTATATCATTTATGTTAACAACAAGAACTCCTCTACCTCTACCCCAACCTCGGCCTTGTCTCCGACCCTGAATTTCATGTGGTGGCATGCTAAAATACAACAAGTTATAATTTAAGACCAAAGTACCAATCAATATCTAAATGATATACGTGACATAATGGAAATATTACAAAAAGAACATAATTGTTTATTATAACTGAACTTCTTATAATTACATTATATTAAAAGAAAAAAGAAAAGGGGTCGGGACCTATATACATTTCAAATTTTCCCGAAGTCTCCTTCCAAAATAACACTCAAAATAGTTAATAAAAAAGAAGATATATATAAACAAATTCCCCCTTTCAAGTTTACTAACAGCCGGCCGTTACACTATAAGAACTAGCATTCTTGTTTTTTTTTTTTTTTTTTTATTTCAGTTATTCATGCAAAACCTACAGATATGGTCAGGCTGACCGTAGGAATAACACCTCAGTGGATTGGGAGGGCCTCGCTACTAGACGTGCCCCATTTGTGGCAATTGGGGTATAGTTGTGGTCTATTCCTAGTACCAGCACATGACATAGTATCCCCGGTACTTCCTTCGTGTTCCTCGACGTTGATGTACCTCGTGGTTGGCATAAGTTGTAAGACGACATACGGAGGTAGACTAACTTTAGTGGGATATATTGGTCTAACATTTACAAGTGGGTTAAACATTGCTTCTGGATTAACTTGTATACAAAGATCGTTATTGAGCCAAATTATCTCCAAGGTTGGATTGACTCTATTTGGCTGTCCTGGACAAGTTGGGTTGGCCATGTCCTTAAAAACAAAGAGAGCCCAAATTAATCCTACGATCACATTTTATAGACAAATATTATCATTGTAAATACATTCCATGTAAGACCTCAAATGTTTCCAACAACTAATTTACAGTTTTCACATAAAGCATCTACTTTCCATGGTCTATAGGTATTCTAAAAGTTTGGCTCTGACACTACCCTATCACGCCTCCAAAATCTTAAGATCCATAGGGGTGAGTTTAAATTGTAAAATTTGATGCACCTGGTCTATTACGGTCTCACTATTACTTTTCAGAGTATATGACTATCCTATTTATTGATATAAATAATAGTAATTATTATTTTATTAATAAAATACACACATTGATTATATTAAAACTAGTTAACGTAAGTTTCATTTATTTATAAAACAATATTTCTATACACATAAACTTTGAAATTATTAAAAAAAATAAAAAAAACTAGAAACTATTCAACAGAATTGTAGAGCTTCAAAACTGGTGTGCCAGCTCTCCTAGGTCTTAGGCTCGGCACCTGCAACACGATCTGTAGGGACGTGAGCACCCAAACCACTTGTGCCATGATGTATAGAAATATACTTTTTGTGATGCATTTTTGAAATTAACTAAAATGATGAATATAGCAAGAAAACATCAAATGCATCAACACCTAAAAGAATAAGACAATGTTAATTTATAACTTTTACTTCTCTTGTTAATCTTCTTTGTTTATTATTTATTTTCCCAAGGTGGGAAAGGATACTCTGCAAGACTATCCTACAATCAAAGTGGTAGCCCAAATCATCACCCAGTTCAAAAATATATACAGGTGGTGAAGCACCCCTGCATCGTCATTTATAGATCCAAGTCTAAAGGTCACGATGAGCCTTATGACTTCTATCGTCGTTGTGAATTACTAGTCCACGAGCACGATTACCCAATCCTGTGCAAGTTTAAGGTCTTTTAGCCTAAGGGTATCTTATAACCCTCCTTATTTTGTATAGTATCCTTACTTTCCCCAAAATCAACAATTCCTTAGATTTCACTTTTCTCCTATTAAAGCTTAGGGAGAATGTCGATGAGTGGGTTAACTTTCTTAATTTCATGTCTCCATTACCATCACGGTTTGTTTATTTTTAATATTTGTTTTGCAAATCATATTTAAAACATATCAAGCAAATTTTATAACTCTAATCGTAACTTTTTGTTTCGCCGAAATTTAGCTCTTAGGCTTAATACTAATTTAATAATATATAAACTTAAACCCACAATTTTTACCTCAATTAAATATGATATGCATTTATTATCATTATATAATATTTTATAACAAAAAGAGAGTAAAATTAGCCTAATCGGGAGAATTGTGGGTGCCGAGGAAAAATGGGTAGCAGCCCATAATTTCTTTATTGTTTAATTTCTCTCTTAAAGACATTTTGGCTTAAGAACTTAAAATTTTTCTTTTTAGAATATGTCAACACTAAAAATTTATAAAAAGTATAAAAAATACACTGATTCCGTATCTCAGGGATGAAGAAACCCTAAGGTTTAAAACTTCACTTTTTCGTATCTTTTTCCTCAAGCAGAAGTACCTCAATCCGACATTGCCACAGCGATCACGATATCGAAAATACCAAAATCTCACTATTTCTTACTTTCTCTCTTCTCTCTCTCTCTCTCTCTCTCTCTTTCTTCTTTTTTCCTCTCGGTCCTACCTTACCAGGCATGACACTTTCTTTTGTACTCAAACATGCCACATGTGGTGAGCTCCCAACCACCTAGGCAGCCACCAATCCATGGCTATGGATTCCACTCAGCAGGGCTACATGATTGGCCTCCCTTTGCTGGCCTTTCCAAATGATGGATGGGTGGCTTTGCCTTAGCCGCGTCTCCATCTAATATATATATATATATATATCCTACTATATATATTAAGAATTAGAAATCAAAAATTAAAAATTAAGGGTTATTAAAGCATTATTCAAGATTAAGAAGGGGATTGTTGAGTTACCATTTGCTGGTTTTATAACCAAATATGTGTACAAGAAGAAGGTTAATGCAGAACTTGGTGAACAAGTAGCCAAACCCCTTGAACCCGTCATTGCCTTTTCTAGGGAAAGAAGTGCAAGCCCTAAGAAGGACAAGGAAAGTACAACCACAAAAGAGTTTATGGAGAAAATGCGTACGAAATAGGATGAAATGAATGCAAAACTTGAGGAAGTCAAAGAAACCCAATACTTCATCAAGAAAGAGCTTTAAAGCCAAAGGAAGAGGATTGTAGCCATGGAAGCAAAATTAAAGACTCTGGTTCCCTCTACTGATGCTGGACCTTCTTCGATGCCTTTTATTGATCTTCATTTGGATGCATAGAGTTTAGGAAATGTTTTGTTTTGTCACCAATTAGGAAGTTCTGGTTAGTCTTAGTTTTTCTTTTGTTTTGTTTTTTTTTTTTTTTTTCCCCTCTTTTGGAAGCTTAGATTTAGAATGGGTTCTTCTGTTGAACATGAGTCGATTTGTTTTAGTTTGATTTCAATTGGATATTTGAATGAATTTGAACCTAACATGAATGAATTGAAGCATTTTTCCAGTTCATAACTTGATTCAATTATGTACATGATCAACTAATATTTCTTTTTGAGAATTTCTTTGTGATTTTCCCTTGAGCATTGATTGTAATATGGGATACATAATTGTGATTCTTGAGGTTATGTGGAATTGATTTATGAATTACGGAATTGTTTGAGTATGAATTTATAGAATTTAAGTTTAATTTCATGAATTGCATGCATTTAATCTCTACCGGTGGAGACAATCATTGTAAGGTTTGAGCTTTTAAGCTTTCTTTGTTGAGTGATTGAAATAACTTCTACATGTTCTTCATATCCATATCCTTTCAGTAGCTCTCAATGTTTGTTTTGAATTCATAACATGGGAATTACATCAGCTTGGACTACGAACATTAGAATAGATATGTAAACTCAATTGAGACCTTAGAAGTGAAGTAAGCCATTTTTGAATTTTTAAGTCTTATTGACCTTTCTTTCTAGTTTAATGCCTTTAAGAACCATGTTGAGCTTATGATGCACAATTGCATATTTCCTTTGGAGCCTTGAATAATACCTTAACTTTTGAAAATTAGTGACTACCTACCAAGTGCCTTATAAGTGTATAAACTAAAGGAGGTGGAGTGTTCAAGTAAAACGAAAATGGGATAGGAAAGAGAGATTAAAAAGAAGAAAGAGAGGGAAGTTAGGATGATATCAAGTATTAAAGGATTGCTTTATCTTTATTTAAAAAAAAAAAAAAAAAACCATGGGGGAAGGGAACCAGAAAATTTCTTCTCATTAGGTTATTAAGTAATAAAGAGTTTCCATGCAATGATCCAAAAGCATGAGAATTAAAAAAAAATGCTGATTTTTATGAATAGTTTATGTGAAGATGAAATTAGAAATGAGAAAAATAAGAGGAAAGAGGGAGAAAAGGGAAGATTGAGCGAAAATGCAAAGAAGGACAAAGTTTATGCAACTAAGGATTGCTTGATTATCCCATCCTTTCTTTGGTCCCACATCTAACCACCTATTCCCATTACAACCTAAATAAAGACCTAACAAATTCAAGGTACTAATTGAGTTGAAATTGAAATTCTTAATGTGAAGCGGTTCAAGAATCTTATTATTATGGATTATACTTTTCATAGAGCTATGTCAAGATTATTATTCATTGAAATTTATCATTCTTGATTCAATGAAGATGCCTATTTGGATTGCTTTTTCTTTTTTACATCTACTCTTTACAAAAGGGTCTTCCGAGAGAGTGTACCTAATATTTATCATTTGAAGAGAGTATGCCCGTGAGGATTGAGGAAAAGGCTTGAGAGAACTAGTGTGCATGAATGAGTTAAGTTTATGTTCTAATGAAATATTATGAGCATGAGCAATTGACTTTGCACTTCAAGAACTTACAATGAATATAGTGTTGCATTTATGGAACATTAATGTTAACTTTTGACTATTTTAAGGAGTTGAACTTGGAAATTCAAAAGAAATTTACATTAAAGGATTCTATACAACCTTGAATTAGGATTGAGTGCTAGAAAGTGAATTCGTTTTGAGCTAATTTGCTATGGACTAGCAAATATCAAGTTAGGGGGTTTGATTGTATAGTAAAAAGTACAATTATAATCATTAAATTAAGGATTCTTATGGAAATCATACATTAAATGAATGGAATTGCAAGTTATATGGCCTTAATGAAGAGAATGTGTGATGTGAAATGAATTGAACCTAAAATGATAGAAAATTGGATTAGAAGAGACTATCTCAGCATGTTGTTCGAACACCTTAGTTCGAACCATGGTTCGAACCACCAAAGGTGTAGGAGCTAGATGAACAAGGAAAATTTGCTAAGTGTTATAAGTTGGTTCAAACACTCATTCAAACCGTACTCTATTCGAACCTTGGTTTGAACAACAAAAGGAGGTGAAAGGAAAAGAAGCCAAAACAATTCTAGGGAAAAGTTTTCCGAACCTTTGTTCGAACCACATTTGGTTCAAACGCCTGATCTAACAACAAAATGGGAAATAAACTACAAGCAAGGAAAAAATTCTAAGTATGGGAATTTGGTTCGAACAGGATTCTATTCTAATACATGTTCAATCAATAGAAGCTGGAATGAAGTTCAGAGGCAGGAAAACTTCTAAGTATAGAAAGATGGTTCAAACCTTTGCTCGAACCATAATCTATTTGAAGAGCCATTGACCAACAAAAGGTATGACAGGGTTCAAGCAAGGAAAAATGACTAATATCTAAAAGATGTTTGAACCCTTGTTTAAACCTGCTTCTTATTCAAACACTTGTTCGAACCAACCTGGGAATTCGGGAATTCTGTAATTCAGTCATGCTTGGGAAGGGTATTTCGGTACTTTTGTTTTATATTATCAATGGACAAAAGGTCATTTGACGGAGCTTTTACCTATGTACATTATAGTTTTGAGAGATTTCCATTTATAGAGAGAGAATCTAGAGAGAGAAAGTAGATCAAACTTTTATTTATATTGAATTTTGTAGTAGAATTTCAGATTAAGCATAGAATTCTTCTATTTTCAATAGATTTCATTTCAATCATGTGTGAGTAGTTCTAATTCTTGGATTCAAATCAATTTTTATAGTTTATTTGTATATAAGTTTCAAGGTTATATATTCATGAATACATGGATCAAGTTACTTTTGATTTTAATTTTCTTTGATTTTGAGCTAAAATTTCATTTGGAATCTTATTTGTATAGTTTATGGCTTTTGCCTATGAAATGCTTGTTAGAATGCATTTCTAATGGATTTGTATGTTAATTGCTAATATTAGATTTCATATGTATGATCTATGGATTATGCATGATAGGTGTTTGATTTGAATTCTCAACAAGATTTTTTGTTTAATTTCTGCTCAAATCAGATTTGGATTGTTTAATCATAGAGTTTATATGGAAATATATTCCAATCTATTCTTTTAAGGTGTAGATTGAGTAGTTTAAATCTTTGAAATTATATATAAATCACTATAAACTTGTTTTGGATCCAAGTTCTTAATTCAATTTATTTACTAAAATGTTCAAACCAACCAATCATTTCTAAAACCACATCAACTTCTATAATTCATTGTGAGATTGATTTTTACCTAAGATTTTCCCACGTCAGTTTTATTCATTGATTTTTTATTAAGACTCTCTATGAACACGATCTAATATTTATCGGTTATTGTGCTTGAGAGTTACTTTGCTCCCTATGCGTTACCTACGTTCAAACACCTTTCCCCATCTTCGAATGTAGTCTGACCACTCAAGGCTATTTCAAAATTTTCTTTTTATCTTGAATCTTGTGTATTTTTATGGTAAACGTGGATCTCAACTCTACACTAATCAGTACCAAACGGCACAAAGGAAGAAGGTTAGACACATTTTTTTCTTACCGAAACTGTCTTCTTACTTTCTTGGTTTCCTTTATTTCTCAAGCACCACTCGAGGAACATTCGGTCACGCTTTGCCTGGCTAGCATGTTTTTTTTTTTTTTAAGTATTCCAGCAAGGAGGCATAAGATACAAAGTAATCTGATTCAACCTTTCATCAGCGAGCAGTTGATTGGACAGCTCAACGGAGTTAGTTGCCTATTGCCTAACGCTCCGATATAAGTATCAAATAATGTGTTCTGGACTGGGAAAGGGGAAGAATTACATATGTACACCATAAATTAAACATTTATTTTAATAATGAATTATAAAAATAAAAAATTAGTTAATTTGAAATTTATATTCTGAGACCTAGCCGGCTACTTCCCTTTTTTAAATGATGGAATATTTTTTGAATTCGTTTCCCAAAATTTTGAGCAGACCAAGTCCATTACTGATATATTTAAATAGAACATCTATATATTTGTACAGTTGTCTATGCATCGCTATTAATTAATACCATGATGAAGTTATTTAATTTCCCACAAAAAGACAAGTTACCGTTTTGAGAAGATTCGCAAAATCAACCGTCGTTCTCTTCCGCCCTACAGGATAGAGAGAGAAGGAGAGAGCGACGTTAGCATTTCGGAAAGGCATAGCCGTTTTTTTTAATTTGGCACCTTATTTATATTAGTTAATTACGAAAGCGGCATGCTGTAAAAGACAAGATGGCGTTTTTGAGAATATTCAAAATCAACCATGCGGGGTTTTGTTATTCAGTGAGCTGGGCCGACCTACAAATTCCCTGCCCTGTAAATATAAAATTAAACATATTATAAAAAAAGCAAGTTATATATATACATATACTTAGGGATATAACCCACTAGCGTACCCGCCTAATTAGGTAATTCATTACCAAATTCATTTATTTTTTTTTTGTTTAAAATTACTGTTTCAAACAATTAGTTAGAATCCCAAATATGTCCCACTCCCCACAAAATCCGTCCCAATTCCGGGAAATCCATTTATATTTAATGGTCAAAATACCCGATTTGGGATAAAAATAAAAAATTAATAAGTGCAAAAATTTTAAATTTACTAAATTGAACAAATTTATTAGTCAAAAA
>QLOD02000024.1:10787173-10800403 GCA_003260245.2 Sideroxylon spinosum | reverse complement strand
CATAATAATTAATTAAAATTAGAAAAAATTATTAATTATATTTATTAATTTAAATTACTATGAAATATATTTTACTTGTTGAGTTTTGTGAAAAAATGCCAAATTTAGATTTTATTATTTTAACGAGAGTATTACTGTCTAAAATTTTATAAAACTTGAGAATCTCTTAAATTGGGGTGTTCAAATAATTGGAACAAAATACCTTCTCATAGGTTTTGAGGTGTTCAGAAAACCAATGAGAATACTCCAAATCTCATTATTTAAAATCTCCTAGGTATGGTTCATATGAATATCTAACAATCTATACCTTGAAAACTCCTTAGAACTTCTGAATTTTTGACTCCCAAGCACACCTTAAGTGTTTAGACTTCCGGATGCTAGCCTCGTGTTTTGCACTCCTCCATTTTGCCCTTCTCATTTTTTGGTTGTTTTTAGCACTTTATTTTAGTGTTTTGCAATAGGAAATCTGTCTTCAAAAACACACTTCTATAAGTAAAAAAAATAAAAAAAATATATATGTACTATGAGCAGAATTACAATTAATAACAATGGAAAGTAGATTTATGACTACACTTTTTCAATGTAATCAAACACCAAAATGATTGAAGAAAGATAATTGATAGTACTCACTAATTTATGCTGTCCAAGAATTTAAGATTAAAATTAGCACTTAGAGATGATAAAAACAATTATATGAGAAAGAAAGATCTATAAATTATTTACGTAGGTTATTCGCTGAAAATGTCAAAACTAAACTCAAAGATGAAAATAAAAGAATCAGCCCTTATAAATACTTTGCATGCGCTAATATAGTATGTACAGAAATATATTGCATTTAGAATATCTACAAGTTTCTAACTACATCAAAGACTATAATGAGATTTTTTTGGGAAGAAAATAAGTAGTTTTTTTTTTTTTTTGTTCGCAAAAAAAGGTTAATTTTTTAATAACTAGCTTTTTAGTTTTTTATTTTTAGCCTTTGTAAGTTCAAATAAGTTCAAAATGTAAGAGAATAAATTTGGTTATTTAAAACAAAAATAAAAAATTTAAGTAGTTTCTAGCTACTCTTTCCAAGTAAAACCCAAGATTTTATACAATGAAAAAGAGAATTAGGAACATTTTACAAACAATTTAGATTCAATAAACAAGATTTGTCTATATCAAGAGACAATAAGTCAAAATATTCCAAACATATTGCTATGTATTAAAAATATCGACCTAAACCTAGTCTGGATATTTATTATACAAAAGCATATAAAAATCTTAAATAATTCGTAAAACGTCAAAATGTGAGAAACTGAAAAGCCAAATCCAAATCCAAATCCAAAACTAAAAAACCTCCAACATGTTCCAAATGTGAGTAAAAAGGACATTTTTTTAAATCCATTGAGAAAATTGGATATTACAAAAGTAATTGTCTAAAAGAAGGCTAAATGACTCTTTGCTCATATTCTCATCATAAAAAATAATTAGAAATCGTACTTTTCAATAGTTGTGAATCTGATGAAGACATCGACATTGAATTTGAACGTTAAATAGATGTACTAGAAACCTCACCGCAATCCCACAAATTCATATTCTCCCTAGCTTCAGTAAGTGATGAACCTATCAAAAATGGTTGTTAGTTTAATACTATCACCAAAGAGCAAGAGCTAATTATGGAAATGATAAAAATATTGAACATCCAAAACTTAAGAAAAATTATTTATTAAAATTAAAATAGAATCTCGAAAATAGAAAAAAAAGCAAAGACCAAATAGAAAATGTTTACTATCTAGAAAACTTTTACAATAGGCTAAACAACCACAACAACCTTTACGAGAAAACTTATCATTAGAAGATTTTAAGTCTGAAAGAAATAAAGACATTAAACAAAAAAAAAAAAAAAACTGAAAAATGAATAAGGATTATCAAAAACTCCAGTATAAGGTTTAAAAGATTAAATTTTAATCTTTAAAACCAAATATTACCAAACCAATATAATCCAATCAAACAAAAACGTTACTGATGAACAACATAAAGTAGACAATATTTTCTTAATAGCCCAAAATTCTTATCAAAATTGGAATGTCTAATTAATGATAGGAATATACTCTGCACACAATAGCTTTAAGCTGATCTTAATTGTATCCATGGAGGACTAGTACCAATAAGAAACTTTGAACTAATAAAAGAATAATTGTTTTTGGAAAATGAAACAACACATAAAGTAAAAAATATGGATGCCTGTAATTAACAACTACATTAAAACTCATTTTCTCTTAGTAAAAGATCTAAACAGAGAAGTAATTTTAGGAATTTCTTACCTCAATCTCCTCTAATCTATGACTGTATCTCACAAAGGAATCCAAACAAATATTTTAGAATAAGAAATATTATGTTAATTTCTTAATCCTCATGATATATGAGATCTTAATGTTATAAAAAGTACAGCAATTTGTAAAAATAATCAAATTAATAACATCTCTATGTTCATTAAAAAAAGAAAACAATTATTATTCCAAAAAGAAGAAAAATTACCAACACATACAAGAAGAACTCTAAAATGTACAAATAAAATTTACTATTAACAATTTAAAAATTAAAATGATGAAAGAAGTTTTCATCAGATATATCCAATTCTTTTTGGAAAAGAAAAAATCACAGTCAAATTGCCTTACCAAAAAAACAAGGAAAAAAAAAAAAGGAAAAATTCTAGGAATCTCAAATAAAAGCCAAACCTATTTATATGAACGAAGAACTTTTGGAATCCTGTAATAAAGAAATCTAAGTTTTTCTTAGATAAAAAATTAATATGCAAAAGTTAATCTTTCTGATGTCATGTAACTTTTTATGCTTACGAAACTAGTGAAATTGAACGTGAAATTCCAAGATTACTTATTAATTATAAACCTTTGAATGATGCTTTACAATGAATTAGATATCCTATTCTAAATAAATAAGATTCATTACAAAGATTAATTCATGCAAAAGTCCTTTTAAAATTTGATTTAAAAGCTTGATTTAGGAAAATTTAAATTCACAAATCAAACAAATACAAGATTGCCTTCACAATCCCTTTAGGTATTATGAATGAAATGACACGTCTTTTTGGACTCATCAATGTTTCAAGTGAATTTCAAAAAAATTATGGATGAAATTTTTATTCCTTTATCAAAATTTTCTATTGTTTATAACGGCTATATTTTATTTTTTTTGAAATAGCATATGACCAATCGGAAATATTTAGAAAGTAGTTTTTAAAAATTATCAAAAGAATGGTTTAATCCTTCCTCCAACAAAAATAGATATTTTTTCAAACAAAAATCAAAATTTTAAGGCATTACATCAATCGGGAAAACATAATCACCATAGAAAGAGCTCTCCAATTTACAGATACATCTCCAAATGAAATCAAAGATAGAAAAAAAAAGATGAAAGCCAACGATAAATATTTATAGGTAATCTTAGTTATATAACTGAACTTTACGAAAAATTAAGTCAAACAACTGCACTACTTCATCAAAGACTTAAGAAAAATCCTCCCCTATAAGCTAGTTGTAATCACCAATACCTTTATATATTATTTTATTCATGATACATTGAATTTTAACTCATTATTTTATTTTTACGTGATTGTTTGATGTATGAATCAACTCGATTATTTAGTTTTTGTTCTAAGGCTGGTTGTAGTGGGTTTTAGGAGGTTTAGTTGGCCATTGGGTAGGTCATGTGCACCACGATAGGGTTCCTGTGCACACGGCATTGGCGTCCCCATGTGAGGTTTCTTCCCATGGCACGACTTCTCTAAGTGTCCACGTGTGCACAACTTGTTAGAGTGTTCGGGTGCACATACCTGTCTAGTCTCTGATCAATTGCAAGTTGCTTGCATTTTTTTTTTCTTTTTTGATTAGAGTCTTACTTTAGTTTAGATATTTCCACCTAGCCTAATTAGCTACCCCTAATTGTCTTTGAGTTGTAAAACCCAAAATTTTTATTTTTATTATTAAATTAATTATTTGATTTCATTTGGTCCTGTCACTCCCTAACCACATAGTTCGGGACAAACGATATAAAAATACAGGAATAATTAAAATAAATAAAACCCTGATCCAAAATCAAATCAACATAATGAATATCAATCAAAGATCTATCAATTTCCCTCATTCCCATATAAAATACATCACCATAGACTAAACAATAAGATAAACCTAATTTAATGACATTCTCGATGATAGCATCCAAAACCTACACGGTCATAACATATATCACAATCATCTTCATATCTCTTAATATCACGATATCATAAATGTGAGTATCAGACCCACACTATGGGTCACACCACTCATAATATGTATAGCTCAACTCTCGAGTAAAAAAGGATAAACACAAACATCACCATCCATAATTAAGACTGAACTCAGGCCCCTCATACCTAAGCTGCTTATGTATCTCGTATCGCGAATTAGGTCGCCATAGTTCCTTCTTTATAACTTAAGATTTATAAAAAAATGCATTATCAAATATTTAACATTGATCATTATTGAAAATTCCGTATCACACAATCACACACAAAAATAACTAGAATTACAGACATGAATAACGAGGAAACCTTCTTATAGGAAGAAAAATCTCTTATAACAAATTCCACTATTAACGGGTTATAAGATACCACTTGAATTCTCTATGAATCACTCGTATATATTCTTTAGCTAATTTTGCTCAAATCACTTGACTAACTCTACAAGTAGACTTTCTGCTATACACAAAAAGTAAATGAAGAATAAAAGAATAAGAGAAGGATCTATAAACTCGCAAAGGAAAATTTCTCTCCCACAAAACTTTATAATATGCCCCCTCTGATTTGTACATTAAGCTTGGTTACATATATGTATATATATATATATAAAATTACAAAGTCCTATTCCAACTAAAACTCAAATAAACAAATTTCCCGAAATACAAACAAAATCTTCATAATATTCAGAATTTTCGTTAGGAAACTTTCCAAGTGTTACTGGGACTCTTTAGGATTTGGAAACTTATTCAATTCTTCCAGATCTACAATAACACAATCTTCATTCAGTTTTCTTCTTCATTTAGATTTCTTAATTATATTAACAATATATTAGGAAACTTCATCATTTTTTGATTTAGGAAACTTGAATTTCATTTCACGTCCAATTAGAAAATCTTATCCTTAATTGCAATTTAATTCATTTGTTTGGATTTGCCATAAATTTGACTTTACAATCTTCCCCTTTGCAATTCCATAACAAAATTAAATTAAATTTCAATTTAAAACCTGCACACTTGAACAAACCATTAAAAATACCAAATGGTAACAAAATAAAAATATTCAAAGTCAATAATTAATATCCAAATCTATTTTTAATCCGCTTTTTTGTTAATGAAATTTACAAAAATAAAGAAAAGTAGACAAGCATAAACTGCCATGCCCCAAAACCATAGAGATTCTGAGGAGTGAGTTTAAAGTTTAAGATTAATGCACCTGGTTCGTTACTATCTCATTGCTTATTTTCTAAAGCCACTGATCGATCTATTCATGAATATAATCATAGAACCGATTATTTATTAATAAGATACATGCCCAGATTAAACTAGATATTAGAAATTTCATTTATTTGCAAAGATTTTATTTTTATTTACACAGACTCTTAAAGTAACAAAGAGAACTGCGGAGTTTCCTAAAAACAAAACTGTTGTGCTTCTCCCTAAGTCTCGGGCTCGGCACCTGTAACATCATCTGGAGGGACGTGAGCACCAACCACTTGTGCTCACGATGTATAGAAATATACTTTTTATAATACATTCTAAGAATCACATGAAATAGGAAATTTTCAAATATATCAACACATAATAGAATAAGACAACGAAAATTCTTAATTTTTATGCCTCTTGCTAATAGTAGAATAAAACAATGTAAATTCATAATTTTTATGCCTCTTGTTAATCCTTTTTATTTATTATTTTATTTTCCCATTCCCAAGGTGGGGAAGGATACTCTTCAAGTCTGTCCCACAATTATAGTGCTAGCCTAAATTACCACCAGTTCGTGTATATATACGGTCGCGAAGCACCCCAGCGTCGTCGTTTATAGATCCGAGTCTAAGGGCCACGATGAGCCTTACTATTTTCTTCGTCGTTGTGGATTACTAGTCCACGGGCACGATCACCCAACCCTGCACAAGTTTAAGGTCTCTCAACCTATGGGTATCTCATGACCCTTCTTATTTTATAATAGCATCCTCACTTTCCCCAAAATCAACGTTTTCTTAGGTTTCACCTTTATCTTATCAAAGTTTAGGAATAACGTATGTGGGTATTGTCAATTTTCACAATTTCATGTTTCTGTTCACAAGGAATCCCTTATCATGGCATATCATAACATACTTTCGCATTTCAAAGTAAATCTTAGTATTAAATAGCGTATCTTATAAATACAATCACAATTTTAATGTCATTGAAAATATAATTATTTAGCTTAATATTAATTATATAAAATTTAACCCACATTTATATTGCTATAAATTATATATATAAGCAATTATTTAAGAATAGAAAAAAAACGTAAATTGGCCAATCTAGAAAAAATTTACGGGCGCTCAGAAATAAAATGGTGCCAATCAAAAATTCAGTTAATTTTTTCCTTAAAGGAAAATTAGGTTTTTCTTAAACAAAAGTTAGAATTTCATTTTTAAAGCATGTCAAAATTATTCCCATGTTCATTTTAAAGAAATTAAAACATTATAAAAAATATAAATAATACATTAATTCCCTACCTCAGAAACTTCGGTTTTTTGTATCTCTGTCTTCGAGCTAAATTTCCACAATTCTGATACTACCATGACGATCAGGATGTTGAAAATACCAAAACCCCGCTATTTTTTCTTAATCCCTCACTTTTTTTTCCTCTTTCTTTTTCTTTCCTTTCTTTCTTTTTTTTTCTTTTCCTTTTTTTTTCTTCCTTGGTTTCCTTCTTTAGCCAATGTTCTGGTTTTTATACACATTGTAATTACCACGTGGCAACTCTTTGAGAGCCTATGGCAACACACACAGCAAGGCTATTGAATAGCCTTAATTGCTGTCTTCTCCCGGACGAATGATCGTGGCTCGGTTGGCCGCGTGTCCATATATATATATAATTCTAGTTTAATATATCTATATATATATTAAAGTTTATCCTAATAATTTTTTTAAATTAGGAAATAAATAAATAATTAATTAAATAAAGGAAAAAAATCAAAAAAATAAAAATAGGAGTATTACATTCTCTCCTCCTTATAAAAATTTCGTTCTCGAAATTTAGATAACTATTGTAACAATTGATTACATAAATAACTGAAGATATCGCATTCTTATTTCAGATTCTCGTTCCCAAGTAGACTCCTCCACACCATGATGTTTCCATAGCACTTGGACCAATGTAATTGTCTTCTCTCGAAGCACTTGATCTTGAGAATTTAAAATCCGAACTGGTCTAACCTCATAGGTCACATTAGGACCCACCTCTAGTTTAGTCCAATCTAATACATGTATAGGGTCTGGGACATACTTGTGAGGCATGGACATGTGAAACACCTCATGTATCCCTAACAGTGTGGTGGTAATGCCAGCCGGTAAGCAACCTCTCTAATTTTTGCTAAAACTTCAAATGGCCCGATATATCTAGGTCACAATTTGCCTCGTCGGTCGAATCGAAACTGCCCTTTTCGTGGTGAAACTTTCAGAAACACATGATCTCCTATTTGAAATTCCAGTGGCCTACATCTCTGATCTGCATAACTCTTTTGGTGATTTCGTGCTGTTTCCAATCGTTGCCTAATAATTCTGATCTTTTCAGTAGTCTCCTAAACTAACTCCGGCCCAATCATTGTTGTTTCTCCAACTTGAGTCCAACAAACTGGCGATCTACACGGTCTGCCATACAAAGCTTCAAATGGTGCCATCTCAATACTGGCTTGGTAACTATTGTTATAAGCAAACTTTACCAGTGGCAGATGAATTTCCCAACTACCTCCAAAGTCCAATACACATACTCGTAGTAGGTCTTCTAAAACTTGGATTGTGCATTCAGACTGTCCATCCGTTTGAGGATGATATGCAGTACTGAAACACAACTCTGTTCCCATTACTAACTGAAAACTCTACAAAACCTGGAGACAAAATGAGAATCTCGGTCTGAAACAATTGATATCGGAGTCCCATGAAGTCTCAAAATCTCTTGGATATACAATCTGGCTAAAGTATCCATTGTGTCTGTCCTTCGAATTGGCAAGAAATGAGCCGACTTGGTTAAACGATCCACAATCACCCATATCGCCTCATAACCCTTTCTAGTTTTTGGTAATCCTGCCACAAAATCCATGGTCATATGTTCCCACTTCCACTCAGACACTGGTAATGGCTGTAATAATCCTACTAGCCTCTGATGCTCTACCTTAACTTGTTGATAAATCAAGGACTTGTTGACGAAATCTGCCACATCTTTCTTCATTCCGGGCCAATAAAACTGTCGTTTCAGATCGTGGTACATCTTTGTACCTCCCGGGTGTATTACCAATCAGAAATTGATGAAATTCTCTTATAACGTCATCCCGAACCAATAATGGTACAAAAATTCTCCCTTGATACTTTACCACACTATCATCACTTACGATCCATCCCGGCATTTGAACTAATTCTCTTAGTTTTACTCGAACATCTTCTGCTTCCTTATCTGACTTTTGTACTTCAATTACGCTACTTGTCAGAATTGGCTGAGTGACTAAAGTATATAATATTGCTTGCTCACCTTCTTCCCTATACTCCACGTCAAACTCACCTAACTTCTCCACATGGCCCATTCTCTAACAGTAATACTGGCCAAATCACAATGAGCCTTCCTACTAAGAGCATCTGCCACCACATTGGCCTTGCCTGGATGATACTGTAAATTAAAATCGTAATCTTCCATGTATTCCATCCATCTTCTTTGTCTCAAATTCAAATCCTTCTGGGTAAAGATATACTTTAAACTTTTATGATCTGAAAATACTTCAAATTTCTCTCCATACAAATAGTGCCTCCAGATTTTTAGGGCAAAGATAACAGCTGCCAACTCCAAGTCATGAACCGGGTAGTTTTGCTCATGACTCTTCAATTATCTTGACCCATAAGCAACTACTCTTCCATCTTGCATAAGTACATGACCCAATCCCTCTTTGGAAGCATCACAATGCACAGAATAGCCCAATCCCCCCTGGAATAATTAATACTGGTGCGGTGGTTAATCTTCCTTTGATTTCCTGGTAAGACATTTCACAGGCTTCATCCCATGTGAATTTAATTCCTTTTTGGGTCAACTTAGTCAAAGGACCAATCAACCTGGAGAAATCCAACACAAATCTGCGGTAATATCTGGCTAATCCCAAGAAACTTCAAATCTCAGTCACCATTTTTGGTCTTGGTCAGCTAAGTATGGCTTCAATCTTAACCGGATCCACTATCACACCTTTGGCAGAAATAACATGTCCCAAAAATTTTACCTCTTCAAGCCAAAATTCGCATTTGTTGAGCTTAGCATATAACTGGTGGTCCTTTAGAAGCTGCAACACTATCCTCAGGTGTTCTGTATGTTCCTCCTTATTTTTAGAATACACCAACACATCATCAATGAATACCACAACAAATTTATCTATATACTCCCAAAACACCCTATTCATCAAATCCATGAATACTGTAGGGGCATTGGTTAACCCAAATGGTAGCACTAAAAACTCGTAGTGTCCATATCTTGTCCGGAACGCTGTTTTGTGGACATCCTCTTTCCTTATTCTCACTTGGTGGTAACCAGATCGCAAGTCAATCTTGGAATATACCGTTGCTCCTTTCAATTGATCAAATAAATCATCAATCCTCGGTAAGGGATACCGATTCTTGATGGTTACTCAGTTGATCTTACGGTAGTCAATGCACATTCTTAGAGTTCCATCCTTTTTGGCTATAAACAAAGTTGGTGCGCCCCAAGGTGAAACACTGGGTCTGATGAGTCCCTTAGTTGAAAGTTCCTCTATCTGCTTCTTTAACTCCACTAATTCTGCTGGTGCTAATCTATAGGGAGCAATGGAAATGGTTCAGTGCCATGTACTAAGTCAATGCGAAACTCCACTTCTCGCTCAGGTGGCAATCCGAGTAAATCTTCGAGAAAAACTTCTGGATATTCACAGACAACTTGTGGTAACTTATTTTTATCACCCGCTTCATCTTCCACTATTGTTAAATTAGCAACAAGACTACACAAATCTACCCATCCTTGCCCATCTACAGTTGGTAAAATTTCAGAACTACAACGGTCCGAAGAAAACTTGTCTGCCTTCTGGAGTACACAAAGTTATTCGCCACGTATGGCAGTTAATTTTGGCTTGGTAGGTTGCTAACCAATTCATCCCAAGAATAACATCAAAACTATGCATCTCCATCACAATTAAATCAAAGGTTGAGTGATACTCTTGACTTTCTAAGGTATTTCGAATCACTAATTCACACCCTTTGCATACTCTAGTCAGGGAAGAATGACCAGAAATGGGGGTTTCCACACATAATGGGGGTACTAATGGTTGTATTTCGAGTCCCAAAGTAGAAGCAAAAATGGCAGATATAAAGGAGTGGGATGCACCGGTATCAATAAGTACAGTAGCATGTGAAGTATATATAAGAACGGTACCTCGAGTCACCATTGGTTCGACTGGGACATCTGGTGGAATGATTGCGTAAGCTTTTCCTTGGGCTAGTGTATTAGACGTTCCACCCCTTGTTTGACTTGGTTGAGCCCCTCAGCGTTGCAGTTGTTGATTCCCACTTTGCATTCTCCTAGGAAGATTGTACCTTTACGAAGGTGGTTGTTACACTGATTGTGAGGTTGAGAACGGTTCTACTGGGATGTTTGGTGGAAATCTTCCTCTACTTCGTGGACAATTCCTCTGAAGGTGACCCGGTTGGCCACAGTTGTAACAAATTCTAGTGCCTCCACTGCTTGTGCCACTACCTGAGTTTACTTACCCTACTGGCTGTCTTCGGTATTCATTGCTCTTGTGTCCAGGCTGTCTACAGTTATGACAAAACACCTGTCTTGGAGGTGACCTCATAGGAGTCCTTGATTGCGACGGTACCACTCCACTAAGCTGTGGGTATAACGGTGGTGGTGGTGGTGGTAACCGTTCATCTCTTGGCCTTTTCTTATCAGTAATTCCCGAGAAAGGCATAGAATTCCTGTTTTGTCACCCTTCCTGCAGAGTCTTGGTCTTAGTCATGTCTCTATCCACTATCATTGCTCGGTTATTAGGGCTTTATAACCATCGAGCCCAAGCGGAACTATCCGTCCTCACAAAGCCAGTCGTAGTCCTCGTTCAAACCTTTTACACTTGAGACGGGTACTAGAGACAAGTTCAGGAGAATACTCAAATAGGTCTGAAAACCTCCTCTCATATTCTAATATTGTCATGAAGCCTTGAATCAGGTTGGCAAATTCTTCTCTTTTCGCATCTCTCAGGGATTGTGGAAAAAAGTGATCTCTAAATCTTTCTTTGAATTCTCTCCAAATCTGTTCTGTAGCTCCCCTGAAATTCTGTATACTGCTCCACCAACTTGCCACATGTCCCACTAGCTGGAAAGTAGTCAAATTGATTTTAGCCAAATGATCGGTAATTTCCATAGCTGTCAAGATTTTCTCACATTCCGCCAGAAATCGCTCAGCAATTTCAATGTTAGGGAACCATCGTAGGTAGGAGGCTTCAATCTTCGAAATTCTTCTAACACATCTGTCCCTGTTTGAGATCGGTTTAAAGGATCTGCTCGTACCCCACCATTTGTCAATAATTCAACTAGCTATTGCAATACCACCCTAGTGTTAACAACTATCACGGTTTGCTGCATTGTGGGTACCGAGCATGTTCTTCTTCTCCTCTTGGATTTTCCTATTGCGTTTCTGGAGGGGTTTCAGTTGCAACACTATGGTACGATTCCCGTTCTAACGAGATAGACATATCATTTATGTTAACAAAAGGAATTCCTCTACCTCTACCCCGACCTCGACCTCGGCCTCGGCCTCGTCCCCGGCCCCGAATTCCACGTGGTGGCATACTAAAATACAATAGGTTATAATCTTAATATTAGCTTATCAATCAATATCCAATGATACTTGTGACATAATGAAAATATTATAAAGCATACTTGTTTGATTGATAACTAAACTTATTATATCATTTTAAAAAAAAAAAAGTGGGTCCGAATCTATATACACTACAAAATTTTCCTACTCATACACAAAACAACATGCGTATCTCACATAATAGTTAAAGGGAGAGATGTACAACAAAATTTCCCCCATTCAAGTCTACTAATAACCAGCCGCTATATTATAAGAACTAGCATCCTTGACATTATTCAGTTATTCCTGCAAAACCTACGGATATGACCAGGCTGACCGCCGGAGTAACACCTCGGTGGACTAGAAGGACCTCGCTGCTGGGTGTGTTCCATCTGTTGGCAATTGGGGCACACTCGTGGTTGGCAGTTGGGGCAAACTTGTGGTCCATTACTAGGACCAGCACAAGACATAGCATCCCTAGTGCTTCCCTCTTATTCCCCGGCATTGATATACACCGTGGTTGGTACAGGCTATGAGATCACTATAGGTTACAGGACAGCATATGATGGTAAGCTGACTTCAGTAGGGTATATGGGTCCAACTCTGCAGGGGGTTAAACATTGCCTCTGGGTTGATATGTATAAGCAAGTCCTGGTTTGGCCAGATCATCTCCGGAGTGGGATTTACTTGACTAGGTTGTCTGAGATTCATAGGGTTTGCCATTTTCCCTAAAAAAATAAAAATCCAATTTAATCCTACGATCACATTTTATAATCAAATATTATTTAAACAAATTATTGTGAAACACATTTTCGTGTAAAATCTCAAGTATTCCTAACAACTAGTATATAGTTTTCACATAAGACATCTTGGTTCCCATGGCCTCCAAGTATTCTAAACCTTGGCTCTGATACCACCCTGTCACGCCCCAAAACCATAGAGATTCTGAGGATGAGTTTAAAGTGGAAGATTTAATGCACCTGGTTCATTACTGTATCATTGCTTATTTTCCAAAGCCACCGATCAATCTATTCATGAATATAATAATAGAACCGATTATTTATTAATAAGATACATGCCCAGATTAAACTAGATATTAGAAA
>QLOD02000024.1:10675355-10698793 GCA_003260245.2 Sideroxylon spinosum | reverse complement strand
AAGTTAATTAATTGATTAATTATTTAAGTTGTGTTAATTTAAATAGCAGTTAATTTATGCTTATAAATATTTTTGCGTAACAATGTAAATGTTTATGAAATGTCCAAAATTTTGCTAAAATATTTTTCAGTTCCGTACTAACCAAAACATCCCATTGAAACAAAATTTTGTTCTTTAATTATTACTATGAACCAATACCTTACCTACTCTAAAGAAAATTCATGGAATTAAATTACTCATAGAATTTAAAGCAAAAAGAGCTTGTCCAACAAGAAGCTTATGAAAAAGGAAGATAATAAAACAAAATGTTAAAATTGATCTCACCAATGACAATTATATTGCCAGAAGGCAGACAATGGTTAGTTGGTGTTGCCAATTTAATAAGATTATGGGGTTTATTGATCATATTTTTTATACATTGTGAGTTGGTAATAGTGTTTTGAGAAATTAGGTTTGTCCCTTTTAGGAATTGCACAAATCTTTTCTAATGAAACAAGTAAAGTTTTTGAGCTTTTTGGGGGATAAAAAGTTCACAAATGATTAAAGAAAACATGCTGGATTATCCCTTTTTATTTAGCAAGACTTGTTTGGAGGGATATGGATTGAAATTTTTTTTTGAAATTTAAAGTATCTTATATATTGGATAAAAAAAAATTTCTTCTTATTTTTGTATAGCTAATTGTCCTGCGGTAATATCATTTATAAAAAAAAAGAAAAATATCCTGTGGTAATAGTCAAACTTGAATATATGTGAATATATATATTTTTTCTATTGTTGAGAATATGGATTTGCAATCTAAGGCTTTTTCAGAAAATTCTGTGCAATCACCTTGATGCCTATATTAACAAATGATCCTAATATTTACTTATCAGAGAAAAGAAAAATAGTTTTTCCTAATATTATAAGAAGAGGGTGTACATGTGACCCCCTGTTTTCAACCACTGTTGAAACTCCGTAGTTGCTTATTGTTTTAATTAAGATATGTTTAAATAAAGGCTAAATTAATCTACACAACTTTATTTATGCTATTTATGGTATACCTATAGTCGATGTAAATAGTTATTAATTTTGCAGAGGCATCGGTATTTAGCACCTGTGGTCAGCCTTGATTACTAGATTGGTCCATCTGGAAAGTCTTATCAAATGATTTTTCAATGTCAATGCTAGCTAAGGAGCTAGATATTATGTTGCCATTTGGTTGTTGATTTACAGAGGCACTGGCATCTAATTCATTACCACCTAGAAATTCCAAGGTGGCCACACTTGATTACTAGATTGGTCCACTTGGAAAGTCTTATTCAAAGGATGTCCCAATATTAGTACTGGCTATCAAACTAAATATTATGCCGAAACTCAGTTACTACTTGTTGAATATAACTAAGAATGGCTAGAGTAAAATTGGAAATTTATTTCCCCAATTTTTAATGAATCGACTAGGATACATGTTAAATATAGTAATGTATATTGTTTAAGTTCAGAACGTTCGGTCAAAAGATATAACCAAGTATAATGAGTATAATCATTCACAAAAATAAAAAAATAACGAGAGCCCCCCATAGTGGGAGTGGTTGAAGTTCCCAAATATTAGAGTGAACAAGATCAAATGGTGCAAGAGAAATAGAATTTCTTCTATTAAATGGTAATGCATGTTGTTTAGCAGTTTGACATGATAAACAATCAATTTGCTCAGAAACCACAGGACTTGATTGACCACTAGAAATTAAAGTTTTCAAATGACTGAAAGAAACAGGACCCAAATGACAATACCAAAGATTAAAAACAGAAGCAGTAGAAGCAGAAGCAACAGCAGAAGTAGCAGAAGATGATGGAACTTGGAGGTGAATAATCTCAAACAGATGTTCATGCTTACGGCCTATCCTAAGAAACTGTTTCGTCTGCAGGTCTTGCACTAAACAACTAGAAGTAGAAAAAGTAATAGTGAGACCAAATTCACATAATTGACCAACAGACATAAGGTTCAAAGTAAGGGTAGGACTATGATAAACATTAGAAAGTGAAATAGATGAAGTAGAGATATGGCCAGTGTGAGCAACAGACATAGGAGTACCATCAACAGTATGAATAGTGGGAATAGAGGATGATGATATAATAGAAGAAAAAATTATAGAATCAGAAGTTATATGATTGCGACATCTGGAAACAAAATACCAAGAGGAAGTACCTGGCATGACTGAGAGAGCAGTAGAAGGATGAGTACCAATTTTGGTAAGCACTTGCTGAATGATGGACTCCACATTAATCATAGAAAATGATGGACTAGAGGAAGAGGGTCCGTCTGAAGCAACAACAACAGTGGTACGAGAACCATGGGATTCGGCAGAGGACTTAGAGGATCCCTTTTTGAATGAGTCCCAGAGGAGGAAGCCTTGGGATAGTCACGGTGAAAATGACCAGTAGCTGTTTTTTGACAAGTCAAACACTCATGAACTAGACAGTGCTCAAAGGAATGAGTGTAACGTAGACCTCTGTTTTGACAGTAAACGCAGGAGTGATGAGCCAATGAACCAGAAAGGCAAGTATGAGGCATGGCAAGAGTGGCATCTGGAACTGGAGATTATGGTATAGCAAGAACAGAATCTAACGCCTTAGTTTTAAGGCCAAGACGAGTTTCTTTAGATAACAATTCTGCAATAGCTTGCTCAAGAGTGTGTAGAGGTATGCGATGGAGCAACGAGGCACGAGTTGACTCAAAAGTGTCATGGAGAGCCATAAGAAATAGTAAAAGTCGCTGATGATTACGGTGGACAGTGTACAATTGAGCATCCTCAGAGTGTTGCCAGGTAGGTTCACATAAAGTAAGTTGATCCCAAACAGAAGACATTTGGGAAAGAAAATCATTGATGGATTGCCCAGGTTCTTGACGCATACGGTGAAGAGGTTGGAGTAACTGATACAGATGTGCATGTCCAGTGGTCTGATAGCGATCCTTTAACAAATCCCAAATAGCCTTAGTCAGAAAAGGGTACTGATCATCATCCTGGAAGCGGCCGAATTAAAGACTGATGGAAGAAATAGTAGTGGCATGAAACTAGGTGACAATCTGATAGTTCTTGCTTTCCCAATCATCATGACAATCATCAAAATTAGACTGATCCTCATTGTCTTTCTGGATGGGGTTTTTTTGAGAGCCAGATATAATACGCCATAGATGACGACCTTTGATAAATCCAGAGAGGGCTTGGGCCCATAAAACATAATTAGACCCATCTAAGATGACAGAAAGGGACATAATGTTGTCAGGGCGGTCCACAAAGACAGCTTTCATAGTGGACAATAAAGATATATAAAAACCAGAGTAAAATTGGATAAAACAAAAAGCACCAGCGAGTCTGGAATGTCGAAAAACGTCAGGAACCGGTTTGAACCGGCTGAAAAACTACCAAAAATTAGCTGAACCGACCCAAAAGAAGATCAGAACTGGTCTGGCGGAGCGTAGGGCTGACGTCAGCCAGGCGATGAGTGAGGTGCAGCGGTGCATGAACTCACGCACAACATTCAGGCTGCGCGTGAGGGCGCGTGAAGGCTCTGTTTGGGCTCTGGTTGGTGGCGTTAGGTTCATCTATGAGAGACGAAGCCGATGATATATGAAGATGCCGAAAACATTACCAAAAAAGGAATGAAAAATGTGAAAAAACCACACGCTCCTTTAATTCTTCTATTTGAGATACACCAGAGTTTACTGGAAAATAATGGCTGATGAGGAAGGATTAGAGCTTCTGCTCTGATACCATGTTAACAATATTGAAAGAACAGTAATAAAAGTAAAAGGATGATTTTCTGTATATTGATTGTATATTATGCTGAAGAAGAATGATACAAAGGTCTGTTATATAACAGGACAACAATCCTAACTAAGGTAGGAAAGATAGAATAAGGAAAGCCTAAATTAAGCCATTATATTTACATTACTATATCTAACAATATACATTACTACATTTAACCATAGAAAGAAACAAACTCTCACTGCCCGTTCTAGTACTGAAGTTGAGTACCGTGCTCTTGTTGATACCACTCAAGAGCTCATTTGGCTTAGATGGCTTCTTATTGATATGGGCATCACTCATTCTGCAGGCACTATCTGATATTGTGACAAACAGAGTGCTATTCAGATTGATCACAATGATGTTTTTCATGATCGCACTAAACACATTGAAATAGATTGTCACTTTATTCGCCAACATGTTTGAGGTGGCACTGTTCGTCTTATTTCTATCTCCTCAGCCAATCAAAGTGTAAATCTTTTCATGAAGGCACATCCTCCTGGTCGCTTCTCTGAGTTAACTTCCTAACTCAAGTTGATTCCTGCATTACCACCTTGAGTTTGAGGGGGGTGTTAAATATAGTAATGTATATTATTAGATATAGTAATGTAAATAAAATGGCTTGATTTAGGCTTTCCTTATTCTATCTTTCCTACCCTAGTTAGGATTGTTGTCCTCTTATATAAAGGACCTTTGTATCATTCTCTTTCAACACAATACACAATCAATATATAGAAAATCATTCTTTTACTTTTATTACTTTTCTTTCAATATTGTTAACAATACAAACCTTGGGTTCTTTCCTTAGAATATCTCTTGTGATAGGTGACCTTCTTTGGCGCTTTCACTTTAGCTTTACCAAACTATAACTTCTTGTCTCAATCTCTTTGGCAACATCTATAAGTTATGTAAGGTGAGGTTTTCTACAGTTGAGTTGAGATTTATAAGATTTTTTTAGGTAATCCTATTGATCTGTGCGATGGAACTTTTGTTATTTATTTTCATAATAACTTATTTTTTTTATTTGGTTATAGAGCAATTCAAATTTTTGGAGGATGGTAACTTAGACCTGGCTACTGCCTCTTTGGCAAAAAGTAGGTTACGTCAAGAACTGGTTTTGATGGCCAACTATGAAAAACCAAGGAACAAATTTCTGTTTGTTTTCATTGAAGCAGTTAAAGCACTTTTGTCCTCTTTAAACCAAGCAAAACATTAGTAGAATAAAACATTCTAGGTTTTACTGTGGCCTTCTACAATTGATTTGAGATTTATAAGATATTTTAGTTAATCTCATAGATATGAGGTCTTGGAGTACCGAAAAGGTTGTTTCATTGCTACCTGGTGTTACCAGTTCAAACCTTGGAATCAACCTGCAAAGGGAAGGTTGCTTGCATCTTGGACATCCTAAAATTTTATTTTATTTTATTTTTGAATACATTATTAATTTTATCTTTATTTTTATTTTTAGAAATTTTAATTATGTTAAGTGTTTTTTTTTTTTTCAAATCTAGTTAGCTTCTAAGGTAAATTAGTAACCAATCTAACTAGAAATTAACTAATGGACTAACTTGGTGAGTGTGAAAGTGATGAGGTGTATACCCAAATTAATGATCTCATTTAATGGTTTTTATCACCACATGGCTGTAAGTGCACTAGATAGGTGTGGTGGCAAGCCTAAATGGGCAACGTGGAAGATGGCAACATGGAGGATTAGCTTAATGAGGTGGTGGGATGACCAAGGACTTAAGTAAATTATATATGTAACATGCTTCATTTAAGAAGCAGTAAAGAGAATGACGAATGGAAAAAAAATAGAAAAAAGGGGCTGAAACAGAAAAGAAAACCGAGAGTTAGTAAAGAAGAACATAACCGTGGGAGAACAGGAAAGTCTAAAGAAATTCAGGTCAAAATTTTGAGGTATGTATTTTACTTTGTTAATTTATAAATAAATTTTATGGAAGTTTTGATAAATTAAATATGCTGAAATATAGTGGTAGTACTTTAATTATTAGATTATTAATTAATTTGGAATAAGGTATGGTTTAATGTATATAATTTTTTTGGGTCAAAGATTTAGACCCAGAACTAAATCAATAGTAACCACCTTCATAATTTCAATTTTGTCTAACAAACTATACATAATCACTAAGTAAAAGTTATTTAATATGAATTTAAGTTGATGGGAGAAATTTGTCAAAATTTAGGTAAAATTATTAGTAACGGAAGAATTACCAATCTAGACCTCTTAGGCCAAATACAACAACTGAAGGGATTGGACAACAATATACGAATATTTATTAACAAACCATAATTTATTTACACAGAATTTAATCTGGATCAAGAGAAAAGTCAGCATGAAAGATCGTCGAACTCGTTTAGGTAGGGGATTTATTCTTACAATTGAAACTTAGTATTTTGTATAAGGGCATAATAGAAGTTGTCCTCAGATATTCAAATTTTTTTTTTAAAATAATGTGAGTACAAATGTTGATTATGTGTTGAGAGCTCATGCCATCAGATACTCTAAAATTTCATTGCATGACTATCGTGATATTATGGTAGAATGTAAAATGATGAGGTTGAACTTTACGGGGTTTGAAGAATTACCCTCAGATATTCTGAAATGTATCGACAGTTGTGCGAGTAATACTATTAATTGTGATTTAAGAACTTAAGCAGCCAGGCTAAGACAACAGAGTTATGATATAAGGGTGGCAGGGGGATATAAGGGTGGAAAATGGGTTATTGTTAATATTATAATTATTTCATGTACTTTTACATGAAGAACTTGTTGAGGGGTTATAAGAGTGGCAAGGGGTCACAAGGATGGGAATGGAGTAACTTTGCATGCGCAATACGCTGTTTGTTTATTTAATTCGTAAGGTTACCGTATATTTTATTTGATAATCATAATTGCTTTGAGCATTAATACCATCTTTATATGGAAGTACTTATTGATATTGCTTAAATATTTTTCCTACTGGGTTAGCAGCTCACCCCGTCTTATGGGTTTTATACAGAGAGGCTGTCTGATAACAAAAATTGAGGATGACAGAGGCCAAGGGCCAATCCAGGGCGATGATTAGCAGTTAGAACAGGGCTTGGCATATATGTAATATTTTTAAACAATTAGGTTAGGAAAGAACTCATGTAATCAACTTGGTTATTATATTCTAGCTTTTCTGTTAAAACCCAGTGCATGGCAGATTGGTATCAGAGCTAGTTAATAGATCAAACTTAGGGCCTTGGTTAAGAGAAACACAAATAAGTAAGACGAAAATGATCAACGGGCTTTAGAAGACTAAGATCGAAGTAGTGCATTCCCGAAAAATTTGTATAGAAAATAAGTTATTTGATTTAATCTTAGATTCTATTTCCTAAGATTATAGGTCAGTATTGGCACTGATTAGACTTCTGGTGGATATCCACAGTGCAGGGTAGATATATGACGAATCCATGGGAAATGTGGTCTCAGTGGGAAACCGCGCGTCGGGAAGTTATAGTTGATCTCGATACATTAGAATATGATTACATTTGGATACGGGCCCGAGACTTAGCCCGGCAGAATATTCGGGATACTGCCATATTCTGGGCACCTGAGTCAAGGCAATACCCAAATGAGATCACTAGAAAGAAATCTGTGTTTGAGTTACTAGCCGCTCAGCGATAATTAAAGTTGTTAGACACTCCACAAGCTTTCTCAGGTTTAGTTCACCTAATGGTACATGCGGGTACTTTGATTTATCAACCATTGGCTGAGGGACCAGTGCATCCTACTCCAAGCCAGTTATCATTTGCTTTAGCCCTTCCACCTGCCCTTGTGCCTGCTGATGGTCCAGTACCCAATGTGGTGCCGAGACCTGATCCGGTACCCCAAGCATGTCCCTGCACAGGGAGCTGCTATAGGGGAGAATGATGATGCGGAGGAAGTAGACCTGGAGGAACCCATCTTCATTGACTTGACCGGCGAGCCTGATAGTAGTGATGTGAGTTCTGACATAGCTTAAGGGATGGGTAGCAGTTGTATATAATTTTGTAGAGGTTACTTTACGACGCTGGTTGTGTATAGTTTTGTAAAACCCTTGAACCAGTTATAGATATATACCTCAGTTATAGAGATAGACTAATATTTTTTTGCATAGTCAGGATGACATGTATGTAAGAATGTTTTTGTAAGCTGACTGAAAGACATCAATGAAATTCATAATATTATCAAATATGCAGTTGCTTTGATTAAATATAAATATATATATGTAAATTAAATCAAATTATTATATTTTCAAAATGTCACACCAAAGAGAAGAAGGGGATAACAAAATGTTAGATCGACAGAAGAAAGTGAATGAAAACATAGAAATGAGTGACACGGTACTGGGAATGTTCCTACTATGAAACAAATGTGGCAATTCATGTAAATTTAGCAGAACAAATGCAAGCACAGTAAGACCACCTCAGGCACTTATACCCATAACGATACCACCTCCACCTCCAGTACATGAACCACCACCAGGGGTAAACCTACCTCCAGCAGATAACGGAGGGGATCGAAAAGCTAGGTATTTCTGAGGATTTCAAAAAAAAAAACCCCCTAAATTTTTAGGAGAGGCTAATCCTACCATAGCAGAAAAATGGCTAAAACAGACTCGTAAGGTAGTGGACATTATGGGGACCCCAGTTGACTATCAGGTGAAATTTTCATCATACTAGTTACAAGGGGAGGCAGATTTTTGGTGGGATTCTATTAAAGTAAGAAGAGAAATGACTGGGATGAGCTGGATCGAGTTTACATATATATTTTATCATTACTTTCGAGAAATCACTCGAGAAATGAAGATGGAGGAATTATACGGTTAGAGTAAGGGAATATGACCGTGGCTCAATATGCAGCCAAATTTTTAGAATTGTCTAGGTATGGTTCTGACTTTGTAAACGCAGAAGAGAAAAAGACTTGAAGATTTCAAAACGGGTTGAAGCCTGCAATTTGTTCCAAAGTGGTAGCATTCATGGGGCAGAGTTTTTCACAATTGATTGATCGTGCAATGCTGATAGAACAAGATGAGATACAGAGGAATGTAAGGAACGAACAAGGAAGAGGGGGACCTTGGAGGAACGATAAGAAAGGCGATACTGGCCAGAGTCGGACAACCAAAAATTACCGGCCATACCCCAAGAACCCTACATAGCAAGGAAGTCAGATACTGATAAAAAATGAGATCGAGCTGAAAAAAATGCTATAACTGTGGCCGTTTTGGGCATCTACGACTACAATGTCCCTGGCTGGGTAAAACTCACAGAGTGGGTTCCCTAAATACTGCACGACCTCTTCAGTTACCACCTCCGCAGGGTTACACTAATTTGACTCCAAGGCCAAGCTACCAAAGCCGGCTACTATTCCAAGTGCAGCCATACCAAGCAAGATCTAACGATCTCACTATCCCACCTAAGCTATCAAAAACTTTTTTTGCTAAGCGTGGAAAAGGTCTAGCAAAGGGAGCTCAAGGATCAAATCGGATGTATGCTCTACCTACCTTGAAGACAAAAGGAAAGGCATCAAATGCAGTGGTTGAAGGTACTATACTTCTATTCAACTTGTTGGTTACAACTTTATTTGATTCTGGAGCTACCTATTCTTTTATAGCATAAAGTTTTGTGGATAGTTACAAGTGAAATCCTTGAATTTAGGAATGCATGTGAAACCTCCAGTTAATGGAAGAGTAAAACTATAAAAAATATGTCGGGCTGGTATAATTAGAATTGAGGATCGTGAGTTTGACACTGATCTAATAGTTTTGGACATGCAAGGATTCGATGTTACTCTGGGAATGGAGTGGTTGACAAGATATCATGCAATGATAGACCGCTTTTGTAAGCAGTAATGCTATGGACAGAAGATGGGGAAGGGTAAGGTTTGTTGGAGATAGGGGTACCTCATTACCATTCACACTTATGAGTCTTAAGAAACGATAAATTACGACTAATAGCCATTTGGGTTTCTTAGGATAGACAATGGTAAAAAGTACAGAACAAGGAGTTTAAAACTTATACAAGTAGTTGATGAATTTTCGGAGGTATTTCCTGAAAAACTACCTAGATTACCACCTAATAGAGAAATAGAGTTTGCCATAGACTTATATCCAGGTACAGTGCCAATCTCAATAGCCCCATACCACATGGCGCCTGCTAAACTCAAGTAATTGAAAATTTAATTAGATGAGTTATTAGGAAAGAAATTCATCTGCCCTAGTACATCACCATGGGGGGCACCAATGTTGTTTGAAACAAGAAAGATGGATCACTGAGGTTATGTATCGATTACAGGCAGTTGAACAAGGTGACTATTAAAAACAAATACCCATTACCTAGAATAGATGATCTTTTTGATCAATTACGAGGCGCATCAATTTTCCTCCAAAATTGATCTTAGATCAGGATACCATCAGTTAAAAGTAAAGGAAACTGATGTCCCAAAGATAGTTTTTCGGACTCGATATGGACATTATAAATTTTTGGTGATGCCATTTGGATTGACAAATGCACCTGCCGCCTTTATGGATCTAATGAATCGAGTATTCAGAGAATATTTAGATAAGTTTGTGATAGTGTTTATAGAAGACATCTTAATATACTCATGAACAGAAGAAGAGCATAGAAATCATCTGCAAGTGGTGTTACAATTATTAAAAGACCACCAATTATATGCCAAACGTAGTAAGTGTGACTTTTGGATGAAAGAAGTCAAATTTTTGGGTATCAGAAACTGGAATATCCGTGGATCGTAGTAAAATCAAGGCCTAGCAAATTGGGAACGACCAAAATTTGTAATGAAAATCCAAAGTTTTATAGGGTTAACCAGGTATTACGGACGATTTGTGGAAAGTTTTTCAAAAATAGCCGCTCCATTAACTCAGTTAACTAGAAAGGGTGTTAAGTTTGAATGGGGAGACAAATGCGAAGAAGCCTTTCAAGAATTAAAGAGAAGACTGATGACTGCACCAGTTGTGACACTACCTATTCCTGGAAGGTCGTACGTGGTATATACAGACGCATCACATAAGGCATTAGGGTGTGTATTAATGCAAGATGGAAGGGTTATAATTTACGGGTCTAGGCAATTAAAGAAGCATGAAGAGAATTATCCCACCCATAACCTAGAATTAGCAGTGATTTTTGCTCTAAAGATCTAGAGATGCTATCTTTATGGGGAGAAATTTGAGATTTTTACAGATCATTAGAGTTTAAAGTATATCATGGCCCAAAAAGATCTAAACCTAAGGCAAATAAGATGAGTGGAGTGCTTGAAAGATTATGATTTTGTGCTACAGTATCATGCAGGCAGAGCTAATGTAGTTGCGGATGCATTAAGTAAGAAGAATCGAGAAACTCTATACCGTCTAATTGTTAACAAAAATGATGAGTGTGACATTCTAAGGACATATGAGTTATATGTGGAGACTCAGGAGCCCTAAGGATTCGTATATAATTTGGTAATTCAATCTACCTTGGTAGAAAATGTGATAAAAGCTCAAGAGGATGATGAGGAGATCAAAGACTTAAAAACCAAAATTGAGCAGGGAAAAAAGGAGCCAGTGTGGAAAATATTCCCTGATGGAAGCTTAAGATATAGAGGTCGACTGTATGCGACCCAAGATTCCACTTTGAAAGAAGAAATTTTAAGGGACGCGCATAAAACCAAGTATGCTATACATCCGGGTTGTACTAAGATGTATCAAGATTTGAAACATCAGTACTATTGGAAAAGCATGAAAGGGGACGTTTCGCGATATGTATCCAGGTGTTTGACATGTCAATAGCTGAAAGGAGAACATCAAAAACTAGGAGGACTACTATAGCCATTACCCATAGCAGAATGGAAATGGGAATTCATAACCATGGATTTTGTTGTAGGTTTACCACGAACAAAACAGGGCTATGATGCTATATAGGTAATCGTGGATAGGCTTACAAAGTTAGCTCACTTCATACCAATGAGGACAACTGACTCTCTTAATACCCTTAGCAAATACTACATTAAGAGATAGTTAGATTGCACAGAGTACCTAAGTTAATAGTATCGGATCGAGATCCTCGGATTGTCTCACAGTTCTGGTGAAGCCTACAACGAGCTTTAGGCACCACGCTCAATATTAGCACTGTCTATCATCCGCAGACAGACGGACAATCGAAACGGGTAATACAAATTTTGGAAGATATGTTACAAGCCTGTGTATCTGACTTCCAAGGTAGCTGGAATGAACGTTTACCATTGGTAGAATTCGCATATAACAATAGCTACCAAGCAAGCATAGGCATGGCACCTTATGAAACATTATATGGTCGACCTTATAGATCACCAAATCGCTGGTTAGAAATGAGAGAGTCAAATCTGTATAGACTAGACATAATCCAAGAAACCATTGAGAAAATTAAGTTGATCAGGGAAAGACTTAAAACAGCCCAGAGTCGACAGAAAAGTTATGCCGACCAACAAAGAAGACCATTGGAATTCTCAGAGGGGGATTGGGTATTACTAAAGGTGACACCTCAAAAAAAAAAACAATTCGATTTAGGAAAAAGGGCAAATTATCTCCCAGGTATATTGGACAATTTTTGATCGTATGAAAGGTCGGTGAGATGGCATACCAACTAGAGTTACCCCAAGAGTTGGCCCAAATCCATGATGTCTTTCATGTGTCCATGTTACATAAATATGTGCCTGATCCGAATCACGTCATAGATTGGAATGATGTGGAGGTACGGTCAGATGTGACATATGAAGAGAAACCAATATCGGTGCTTGACACTAAAGAAAGAATCTTGAGAAAAAAGACAATACCATTGGTGAAGATCTTATGGCAATATCACGGAGTTGAAGAAGCAACTTGGGAGACAGAGGCAGAAATGCAAATGAAGTATTCTGAATTATTCACATGATAATAAATCATTCTTTTCCTGGTATGCTAGTCGGTGAGCTCGCACAGATATTATATATACATATGTATATATAAAAGGTATGGAGAGTCATCTCATGGAGAGGGTAACTTAAAAGAATAAAGAAAAAACACTTCCCACATCTAATTTCGCTAAACACGAATTTCGGGGATGAAATTCTCTAAGGAGAGGAGAATTGTGAAATCCTAAAATTTTATTTTATTTTTTTTTGAATACATTATTAATTTTACCTTTATTTTTATTGTTAGAAATTTTAATTTTGTTAAGTTTTTTTTTTTTTTTTTTTTTTCCAAATCTAGTTAGCTTCTAAGGTAAATTAGTATCCAATCTAGTTAGAAATTAACTAATGGACTAACTTGGTGAGTGCAAAAGTGATGAGGTGTATACCTAAATTAATGATCTCATTTAATGGTTTTAATCAACACATGGCTATAAGTCCACTAGATAGGTGTGGTGGCAAGCCTAAATGGGTAACGTGGAGGATTAGCTTAATGAGGCGGTGGGATGACCAAGGACTTGAGTATATATATTTATGTAACATACTTCATTTAAGAAGCAGAAAAAGAGAACGACGAACAGAAAAAAAATAGAAAAAATGGGTTGAAATAGAAAGGAAAACCGAGAGTTAGTAAAGAAGAGCATAATCGTGGGAGAAGAGGAAAGTCTAAGGAAATTCGGGTTAAAATTTTGAGATATGTATTTTACTTTGTTAATTTACAAATAAATTTTATGGAAGTTTTGATAAATTAAATATGCTGAAATGTAGTGGTAGTACTTTAATTATTAGATTATTAATTAATTTGGAATAAGTATGGTTTAATATATACAATTTGTTTAAGTCAAAGATTTAGACCCAGAACTAAATCAATAGTAACCACCTCCATAATTTAATTTTTGTATAACAAACTATACATAATTACTAAGTAAAAGGTATTTAATACGAATTTAAGTTGATAGGAGAAATTTGTTAAAATTTAGGTAAAATTATTGGTAACGGAAGAATTACCAATCTAGACCTCTTAGGCCAAATACAACAACTGAAGTGATTAGACAACAGTATACGAATATTTATTAACAAACAATAATTTATTTACATAGAATTTAATCTAGATCAAGAGAAAAGTCAACACGAAAGATTGCCGAACTCGTTCAGGTAGGGGATTTATTGTTATAATTGAAACTTAGTATTTTGTATAAGGGCATAATAGAAGTTGTCCTCAGATATTCAAAAAAAATTTGTTAAAATATTGTGAGTATTAATGTTAATTATGTGTTGAGAATTCATGCCATCAGATACTCTAAAATGTCATTGCATGATTATTGTGATATTACAGAAAAATGTAAAATGGTGAGGTTGGACTTTACGAGGTTTGAAGAATTACCCTAAGATATTTTGAAATGTATCGACAGTTGTGTGAGTAATACTATTAATTGTGATTTGAGAACTTAAGCGGCCAAGCTAAGGCAACAGAGTTATGATATAAGGGTGGCAGGGGATATAAGGGTGGAAAAGGGGTTATTGTTAATATTATAATTATTTCATGTAATTTTACATGAAGAACTTGTTGAGGGGTTATAAGGATGGCAAGGGGTCATCAGGATGGGAATGGAGTAACTTTCCACAAGCATTACACTGTATATTTATTTATTTCGTAATGTTACCGTATATTTTATTTGATAATCATAATTGCTTTGAGCATTTAATACTGTCTTTTTATGGAAATACTTGTTGATATTGCTTGAATATTTTTCCTACTGGGTTAGCAGCTTACCCCGTCTTATGGGTTTTATACAGAGAGCTGTCTGATAACAAAAATTGAGGATGACAGAGGCTAAGGGCTGATCCAGGATGATGATCCAGGGCTTGGCATATATGTAATATTTTTAAACAATTAGGTTAGGAAAGAACTCATGTAGTCAACTTGGTTATTATATTTTAGTTTTTCTGTTAAAACCCAGGGCGTGACACATCTGACCCTCCTTTGACACCACACCACAATATAGGAGTCTTGTGCACTATGTTTCCCTCCTAGATCTTTGTGACACTACTTTGTTATCTATATTCATAATTGCATCTTTGTTTTATTTGGTCATGGAGTTAATCAATTCTACGGAGAATGGTAACTTAGACTTGGACACCGCCTATGGAAAAAAAAAAAGGTAATCCTAAGAATTGATTTTGATGGCTGATGGTGTACAACCAAGGAGCGAACGTTCAATTCGCTTCCTTCAAAATAGCTGAAATGTTTGTCTTATAAGGGACCAAACAAAACATTACTAGAATAAAAATTTTTAGTGTTCTACTGAGCAATTATCCTTGGACCTTATATCTCCAGTCATCAGGGTGAGCCTTCATATTCATCTCCTAATCTTCCCTTACCTTACATTCTAATTCCTTATATGTCACCTCAGCTCCTCCCAAAGTCCATTAGGAAGATCCAAACGGACGTATTATTTCCTTTGGTCTAAAACCTTCATAGCTGGTTGAGTTAGTTCTGTTTATGTTTCTTCTGCTTCGTAGCTGGTTGATATTCTTACCATGCCTTTATTGTGTGTTTTGTTTCATCAGCTGTTGGCCAAGTTGGGTCTTTTTGATTTGTATGCTCTAGTTTGAGGGGAGTGTTAGATGCCTTTAGTACAATGTTGTTAAAAGCGCAACAAGACTGCTTTTCGTTTGAGGCGCTCACCTTAGTAAAGCAAGGTGTTACTTAGGGAGTGGGGGGATAAAAGAGAAAAAGAAACAAATAAATGCTTCAATCATTTTGAAATCATCAAATATGGACTTATATATGCAGCGCAATTTTCTTTTTTTACTTTTTTCTATTGAAAAAATAAATAAATAAATAAACCTTTATGGTAATTCTCCAATTAGGAAAATATAGCAATAGACTATAATATTATTGATAATGAAATAGTAACTATTCCTTGCAAAATATGTAATTTTAAAAGGAAAAGAATGATCTTATCTACTTAATTTAATAAAAGAATTTCTAAGATGTTGTAACGTTCATCTATATCCATCAGTTCATTGTCTATGCTCTCATCCATCACTAGAAGTATGTTCCACATCGTTCCATGTCTAACTTTCATCATCAAAACCCAATTTGTCTTCTGCATTAGAGGCACCTGCACCAATCTCTCTATTTAATTATTTTACTATTGTCAATATCATGCAAAGAGATAGGAGCAATTACATTCTATTAGTTATAATGAGCCTTTAAACTTTGAATTCTAAGATCTCTTTTTGGCCTCAAAAATTTTCCACTAATATATTATTAGCCATCTTGGTCCAAAATAATAGATGGGCTTTGCATTCAAGCTAAAAAAGATAAAAGAAATAGTTGAAGTATCGCATATCATGAAAGAGGCAAAGCCTTTAGTACTTCTTGCTTGGACCAGGTCGCTTGCCTAGGCGTCACCTTACTATTAGCCTCACCTGGAAAAAAATGTGAGGCACTTAGTCTTTATCTTATGTTTCCTGAGTCCCAAAGAGCTTGCAACAACACTGCTTCACTAAATTGTACCTTAGATAGGTCTTTTCATCTTCCATTTATCAAGTAGATTGTCTCCTTATGTTCTGTGTATCTGGGAGAGCATGCATCTGTAATCTGTATTACTCCCATGTAGCAGTATTAACTCTTTTGCTTATACATATCATATTAAGGGAAGGTTACAGATAATCCCAACACCTGTTCTCTATTCTTTAATTTACTTATTAGCAAAGGAGGCAAGTCAATTCATCTGCATTGATGTGTAACTTGGTTTCATGTTCTAAGATTTGGGAAAGATAATTTTTACTCAATTTGTGACTATTTTCTAATTTTTTTAGCATATTATCTTTTTACTAGTTCCTGATGATGACTTGCAAGATTTGTGCTTTTAGGCTCTTACATGGCATAGGTAGTTTGGACTCTAGGTTGATAGAGATTTTCTATGAAGGTCCAAGTTTCCATCTATGATGTACCCAATATTATGTGTTTTAGTGTTCAATATTTTATGCTGTTTATAGAAACATTGGAAGATGTCGGTTATTGCATCTTTTTCCTCGATACTTCTGTTCATGGTCGTAGTTTTAGACTTGGGTAACTCTGCATCCTCACCCTTTGATGGAGAAAAAAATAAAATTAGATTAAAAACCTCATTATGGTTTGCCCTCCAAAGAGCGTTTCGTACTTGTGGCTCGGATTCAAGTAGTCAGGACTGAGTTAGGTTGTTAAAGGTGTTTTAGCATCACTCTTACTTTTCTTCATTTATTTTTTCAAATCTTTGGTTGCCGAAGTAGCGAATGAGTTGGGATGATGGACTTGTCCCTGGAGGCAAAACAACAATTGGAATCTCTTCAAAGGAATGTCCCACTTTTGAATCTGGAGATAGATTAAGTAGCTTACCAGAGGAGATCTGTAGAGACGTTGTCTCCTAACTTCCAATGCAAGATAGAACTATTATATTCCAAAAAATGGACTTGCATGTGCTATTCCCTTCCTAATATGATCTTTTCATTTCCCCATTTCCCTAATGTGGAGAGGAAACCAGAATGTTTTGTAGAATTAATTGACCAAATGGTTTACCATCATGATGATTCAAACATTAAAACTTTCAAGCTCATATTTTGGGTTTTTGGAAATGAGTGACACTCGTGTCAAGCTTATATTTCTCATCAGTTTTATCCACTAAGTTTAGTGGCAAGTTATTAGGAAAGTTTGTTAATTTCCTTTGTCTATAAAGTCTGCACTTAATAAAAAATAATTATGCTGCAATTTTCAAACTCTTTGTGTTCTTGTTTTTACAATCCTAAAACTACTGTTGTTCTATTTTAACAGTGGTATCAGAGCTATAGTTGATCTTACAGGACCAAAACAATTTTTTTTTTAAATCCCCCTAAAGAAATGGCATCCAGTAGCCTACCTTTCAATCTATCTATCATCTTCACTGGTGAAAACTATCAAGTTTGGTCTGTGAAGATGCAAGCTTTTCTGGAAGCCTATGACCTCTGGGAAACTGTGACAGAGGATAGGCCTATACCTTCTCTACCAGCAAATCCCACTTTAGCTCAAATCAAACACAATAGTTAGAAAAAGGCAAAAAAATCCAAGGCCAAGTTGCTTATTCAGAATTCTGTGGCAGAATGTGTTTTCTATAGAATTATGTCATGTAATACTGCAAAGGAGGCTTGGCATAGGTTGAAAGAAGAATACCAAGGCAGTGATAGAACACACCAAATGCAGGTGCTGAACCTGAAAAGAGAATTTGAGTCTCTGAATATGCAAGAGGATGAAACAATTGGTAAGTATGCTGATCGAATCTCTTTGATTGTTAATAACATCAGATTACTTGGTAAAGATTTTGCAGACAAAAGGATCGTGGACAAAGTACTTGTAACTCTTCCTGAGAGATTTGAATCAAAGATCTCCTCTCTTGAAGAGTCCAAGGACTTAAACACGATTTCATTAGGTGAATTGATGAGTGCTCTTCAAGCACAAGAGCAAAGAAGGACCTTGAGGCAGAACAGGTTCACTGAAGGAGCTTTTTCCGTGCAAAAACCACATTCTATTAAAGGAAAGCAGTAGCTCAACTAGAAGAATAAGGGCAAGCTTGATGGTGGAAAAACTAGTGAAGGTTCGAAGAGGAAATCATTTCCACCTGGCAAACATTGCAAAAAACAACACACCTGGAAAAGTTTTGCTGGTGGAGGGCTGATGCTGTATGTGGCAATTGCAAATAGATGGGGCATATATCTAAAGTCTGCAAATCCCAAAATAAATTCTCCCAACCTTTACAAGCACAAATGGTAGATGCAGCTGGTGCTCAGGAGGAGTAGCTCTTTGCCATTTCTTGTGTCTCAACAAATGGCTCCACTGATGCTTGGTTAATTGATAGTGGTTGCACACATCACCTGTGCAACGATGCTGCGATGTTCAGGAACCTAGATGATGCCTACCAGTCCAGAGTAAAAGTGGGGAATGGAGAATTTTTGCAAGTCAAAGGCAGAGGTTCAGTAGCTGTTTCAACAATCTCAAGTATCAAAACTATTCCTAATGTTTTGTTTATACCTAAAATCAGTCAAAATCTACTGAGTGTTGGACAGATGCTTGAAAAAAATTACTCTCATCACTTCAAGGATCATAAATGCACTGTTTTTGATCGCTCTGGAGAACAATTATTTGGTGTGAAGATGAAGAACAGAAGTTTTTCTGTTAATTGGGAAAAGGTTTCTGAACATGCCTATTCTAGCACCACTCAGGTTGTTTCGAATCTTTGGCATAAAAGCTTTGGACACTTTAATCAAAAGAGTCTCTCGGATATGGAACAGAAGGAGATGGTTGAAAACATGCCTGCAGTCATTGGTGAAATTCAAATGTGTGAAACATGTCAACTTGGCAAGCAGTCAAGACTACCATTTCCTAAAGGACAAGCATGGAGAGCCAGTCAAAAGCTTCAGCTCATCCACACTGATGTGTGTGGTCCCATGAAAACAGCCTCACTTTGTGGTAACAGATACTTCATTCTTTTCATTGATGATTATACTAAGATGTGTTAGGTTTATTTTATTAAACTCAAGAGTGAAGTGTTTATTGTCTTTCAAAAATTTAAGGCTCTTGTAGAAAATCAAAGTAGTCTGTTGATTAAATGCCTGAGATCTGACAATGGTACCGAGTATACGTCGTGTCAGTTTGTTGAGTATTGTAATAGTGTAGGCATAGTTCATCAGTTTACCATACCATACACACCACAACAAAATGGTGTGTGTGAGAGGAAGAACAGAACAGTAATGGAGATGGCTAGATGTCTTTTACTTGAGAAGAATATGCCAAACAAACTATGGGCAGAGGCAGTCAATACCTCTGTGTATCTGTTGAACAGATTACCAACCAAGGCACTGGAGAGCAAGACACCATATGAAGCTTGGAATGGTGTCAAACCTGCTGTGAATCATCTTCGAGTATTTGGTAGCATCTGTTATTTTCAGATAGCTGAGCCAAAAAGAAGCAAACTTGACAACAAAGCTCAGAAGGGCATTCTTGTGGGCTATGGGATAACAACCAAAGGATACAGGATTCTCTGCTTGCAAACAGAAGAAGTCATCTTGAGTAGAGATGTGAAGGTTGATGAAACAGCAACATAGGATTGGGAAAATCAGAAAAATGAGCATTCTGATTCTTCGCTTGATGTTCAAAATCAACTTGAAGTTGATGATTCTCCATTCGATGTCCAGAATCAACTTGAAGCTGATGAATTGGTGGATGATCTTGCAGTGAGGGGAACAAGGACATTGGAGGACATTTACCAAAGGTGCAATGTGGCAACCATTGAACCTAACAACTATGCTGAAGCTTAAGATTCTCAAGCATGGAGGAGAGCAATGGAGGCAGAAATGGAGACGATCAACAAGAACGGAACTTGGCAACTGGTTGAAAGGCCTAAGGATCACAAGGTGATTGGAGTTAAATGGGTTTTTAAAACAAAACTCAATCCACACAAGGCCAGATTGGTCGTGAAGGGCTATGCACAACAATATGGAGTGGACTACCAAGAGACGTTTGCTCCAGTAACAAGGTATGATACAATCAGACTACTCATTGCTCTTGCTGCCTACAACTCTTGGCAGATTCATCAACTCGATGTCAAGTCAACTTTCTTGAATGGCTTTCTTGCTAAAGAAATTTTTGTAGAGCAACCAGATGGATATACTGTTCAAGGGAAAGAGAATCATGTGTATCTTCTTAAGAAGGTCTTATATGGTTTAAAACAAGCCCCTCGGGCTTGGTATGACAGAATAGACAATCATCTTAATCAGCTTGGGTTCAACAGAAGTCAAAATGAAGCAATCTTGTACGTGAAATCCTGTGGTAATCATCTCTTAATTGTCTCTATTTATGTTGATGATATGCTTATCACAGGAAGTCATCTTGGACAGATCCAAGAGTTCAAGGATGAAATGCAGAAAGTGTTTAAGATGACTGATCTTGGAATTATGAAATGTTTTCTTGGAATGGAAGTGTTGCAATCCAGCCATAGCATTTTCACATGTCAACAGAAGTATGCGTCTGATATCCTGAAGAGGTTTAAGATGCAGGATTGTAAACCAGTGGGGACACCTATGACAACCAGTATCAAGCTAAGCAAGGATGATGACTCTGTGAAGGTGGATGAAAGCTTGTATAGAAGCTTAATTGGCAGCCTTCAATACCTCATAGCAAGCAGACCTGATATACTATTCGCTGTGAGTGTTCTTTCAAGATACATGCATTCACCAAGAGAGACTCACCTCACAGCTGCAAAACGTGTACTACGGTATATCAAAGGTACCATTGCTCTTGGTACCTTCTTTCCAAAATCACCAGGAGAGGTTTTGAAGTTGATTGGCTACACTGACAGTGATTGGGGAGGCTGTGTTGATGATTCAAGAAGTACTTCAGGGTACTTATTCTCTCTAAGTTCTGGTTTTTTCACTTGGAGCTCAAAAAAGCAAGAGACAACAGCTCAGTCTTCTGCAGAAGCTGAGTAAATTGCTGCTGCATCCGCTGTCAACCAAGCTATCTGGTTGAGGAAGTTGTGAAGGATTTGGGACATGAGCAAGCTGAAGCAACTAGGATTATGTGTGATAACATTTCTGCAGTCTCAATTTCAAGGAATCTAGTCTTTCATGGAAAACCAAGCATATCAAGCTTAAGTTTCACTTTATTAGAGAAGTCCAACATTCTAATGAAGTGATGCTTGTTCACTTTTCATCTGAAGAACAGCTTGCAGACATTTTTACCAAGCCACTGCCTAAAGAAACGTTTAAAGCACTGAGACAAAAGATTGGAATTTGTCATCAAAATGCCAAGGAGGAGTGTTAGATAGTTGGCATTTTAATTCCAGCACATTGTTTTACTGTTTTTGTGGTTTCTGTTTCCTTCATTTTCTCACTTGACTCTGTCAAAGTTTAGTTGCTGATTTTTCTGAAGTTAGTGGCAGCTAATGGGCCAGTTAATGGCAGTATTTTCTCATCAGTTTTATCCACTAAGTTTAGTGGCGAGTTATTAGGAAAGTTTGTTAATTTCCTTTGTCTATAAAGTCTGCACTTAATAAAAAATAATTATACTAGAATTTTCAAACTCTTTGTGTTCTTGTTTTTACAATCCTGAAACTACTGTTGTTCTATTTTAACAGTGTCTCTGTGCTTATACAAATGCAGTCCATTCCATCCGGAAAAATTTGTTTGTTTCAATCTTACTTTGACAGATTTAGAAATACATGGTTGTAACTTGTCCTTCCTGAAAACTCTAGTTTCTGCTCATAATCTTAAGCATGTGAAAATACACCATTGTTCTGGTATTCATGAGTCTGAGATCACTCTTCTGACTCCAATTCTCAAGACTTTTCTATACGAGGCAGAAATGGTAAAGGTTGTTAATTAAGAGAAGATTTATCTATTTCCAGTGTCTTCTTTTGCTTCGTAGAATCTCGTCTAGTGAGGAGAATTGATCATAGTTTCTGTGCTGTTAAGGTACTTAGAGGATTCTTTAATGCAACTGCATTTTTTTATCATTCTGTATGTTTTTCTTTTATCCCTTTGTTATTGTGCCAATTAGCCCCGTCCCTTGTTTTTTGTGAATTTCATCATACTCATATAGTTTAGTCGGTGGTTCAATATCTTTTTATCCAAAACGGTTATCTGTTAATAAAACTGGATGTTTCTCCTTTCAGTTGTTAAGGTGTGCATAGCTCTTTATGTGGCCTGTCAAACAGCATGTCCAAAGACGATTGCAAAAGTTCTAGTTGATATCGAGGTCAGACCACTTGGAAAAGGTAATCATGATGAGAAGAGCACAGCTATAAACAAGAAGCTACTGGCTTTTCGTTGAGCTTCTTCAAAGGCAAAAATATCATTCTCATAATTTAACTGAGGCTACTAAGGATATGTAATAGTCACTTCATGGTTTTCTTTTTCTTTTCGGTTTCATGAAACTTAGTAACTTCGTAACATCCATCCTTTTTCCAAATATGATTTGATTTTGGTCCGTATTCCAAATTTTTCATCTTACACGATCATACAGGGTTCAGGACCAAGGTTTGGTTCAATTATACATGATCACACGGGGTCTATTTCAGCCAATACCTTGCAACTAGTCCCTGGAGCTGGCTACTCGTTTTTTCTATAACTGTTCAAGTGCCAAATTTGAACGTGTTTCCATAAGTTTATGGAAGAATCCTGTTTTTTTGACCCTGCAGGGCTGACATTTGTCTACAGATGATGCATCTTTGGTTGTGATAAGCTATTTTTCAATTGAAGTTCTCATTATGGCCGGTTAGATAATATTGGTTCTATATTGTTATGTACCTAGTGATGACACAAGCAATTCCATTTTTTGTGCAGTATATAAAGAAAATATATTATTCTGGTGGCTTTTGGAGTGCTTTCTTTTGGATTTTTAGCACAACAATGCACACAGACATGGTATCTGAAAGAAGAGGGTTGGTTTCTAGGGTTCAATATGGTGGTTGAAAAATAACACTACTGTTTTGACAATCATTCTAAGTCTTTCTCAATTCTCTTGGTAATATACTGCACCGGGTATATACTTTCGGGCCAGGTTGAACCACTAATTTTTACCTCTCTCACAGACAATTTTGATTTTTTTATTAATTGGAAAGGTCGATTCTGTAGCCAACTCTTAACTCATTTGGGACTAAGTTGAGTCGAGTTGAGGTCGATTTTGAAT